>JAQBSW010007234.1:0-42203 GCA_029291075.1 Eudiplozoon nipponicum
ACTAACCATGCCCAATCTGTCATTACTAAACAGACACCACATTACATGGGGAAGTGGTATTGAAATGAACATTTATATAATTAAACGAACATTGGTTGCGCGGGTGGTGATAACAATTATTATAATCAAGGTTGCGGTCTTGATATAAACACCTGACCCATTATTGCAGGTTTACACATTCGTCTAGAAGATTGTGTCGTCCTATTATCCAACATTCCTCACCTGAATATATAAAGGTTAAGGGGCGTAATACCGGCTCCTACTGATGAGTCACCAGCTAGCACGAAACGAATGTGCACGGGATTAGACCTTTTGTTATCTTATGTCCTCTGCTTCCCTATAGTGACGAAACCGGTCTCATGGATGAATTGCCATTTCGACATTATACAATGTTCAGTTTATACTAACAAATGTGTGTACATAATGGGACAGGTGTTTATATCAAGATCGCTTAGAAATAACAATAACACAGCAAAACCAACGTTTGGTCGCCGCATATACCAAGCAAGTCTGCTGTTCTCGACGACTGGTCAAATACAAATGGATTGGTGCTATTCCAAACTTTTTGAAGAATTTTTACTACCAATTGCTAAATCAATGATTATTTAATTGATTTGATTAATTGTTATAATCGCCCGTGCAACTGATGTTCATTCAATATTTTTTTCATTCGGTTGGCATTTTAACAGGAATATCAAATGTGTTATTAATAATGCACGATTATTTTGAGGGGAAGTTTTTACTTATACGTTTACATTTGACGATAATTACGAGATGTTTTCGTCAGAAACCTTTAATTCAAAAGATGTGTACTAACATATTTTATGATTGATCTTTAACACGAACTGGTGACATATTTGGTGTCCGTCAATTGAATGTGTACATGTTTTGATTGCGCCTACTGACTAAGCACGTTTAGTTTTCAAATACTTTGCTGTTATATTAATTGTTGTCTTATTTTGCATGCCAATGAAAGGTCAAACTAACAAGACACTGTTTCGGAGGGCAAAGCACTTTTACAAGGTCGTCTAACAACATACACCACAACAAACTACCATTACCAATGATAATGTAGAGGAGGGGGGATGAGGTTGGTGTGCGGATTTCAACTTGTTCGTGAAAACCATTATTTTCTGTGAATAATTAATGAGGTCCAATTAAGTCTTCGCGTCTTCTTGGTGGTTAATTTTTGCAATGCCTCTATTGGAGCAAGTGCAATAAAGCAACTTAAATTTACTGTTTTATTTAACTTTACTGAAATTGTGTGTGGTTATGTGAGATTAAAAATCAGTTAATGAAGTTGTTCAGCGATATTTACTATTTCATGAAAGAGTAAGGCATTTCTTTATGCTAAAGAAACTGGGTCCTTTTAGGAAATAAACCATCTATCTCTTTGAGAGAAAATCCACATTCATTCAAGCATCAGTTCATATATCTACACATATGTGTACATCATGTACGCAAACATTATTGGAGGACAATGTGAACGTATAAACGTGTTTTCAATGAAATGTGATCACATAAAATTATGTACATTTATGGCCTTTGCTAGATTTCAATTTATTTTTCCCTTCGTAGTATATCCTGTTAAATTTTAGTTTACATCGAGTTATGGATTTTATAGTCCACCCACTCTTGTTCGCAACTGGTCCACAAGTAAATAACCTCTACATAGAGCTCCCTGTTAGATTTATTAGTGGCTCACGTTGCACCAGCAAGTGAACTGCCAGCGTGTTCTTGAAAACGTCTGCTACAGTTATAATGATATAGCCTCGTGAATCCCCTCTTGTGCAGATCACCGTGGAGTTGCGTATATTAGTTTGAATTTGAATGTCGTACGCGAGTGAGACGAGCTGCGTCATCGTGGGCTGACTTCCTTATAGAGCTATTTGTCAGACTTGATAGGGGCTCAAGTTATACTTGAGCAACTGCAAGCGGTCTGTTCGCCTGTTTTGACAATCATCTGCTACAGTAAAAATGGCACCGATTCGCCAAGCACCTCCATTATAGGTGATCGTAGAGCTGGCGCATATTAGTATGCATTTTAGTATAAAACACGAGTGAGATGAGTTGAGAAGATCTAGTTATTCGTTTAATATTTATTTATGGTGAGTACAAACTAGATATTGAAAAGTATTATTCTAGTTTGTGGTTTAATTCTTGTTGTTCACATCCTCATGAACAGCTATGACTGGCCGTGTGATTTGAATGCACATCGTTGTTTTATTTAATTTCCACCTCATTCAAGAACATCATATTTTTTATGAATCATACTTTCATT
The DNA here is from genome assembly GCA_029291075.1 of Eudiplozoon nipponicum. Classification (NCBI taxonomy): domain Eukaryota; kingdom Metazoa; phylum Platyhelminthes; class Monogenea; order Mazocraeidea; family Diplozoidae; genus Eudiplozoon; species Eudiplozoon nipponicum. The sequence goes on from JAQBSW010007234.1 coordinate 2,282, forward strand.
ATATTTTGGTTTATGTGAAAACACACATTTGAGCTTCTTTTAAAATGGAAGTCTAAAGATCCAACTTGGTGATGCTTGCCGCTCTGCTCTGCTGATGACCATGGTATTTCAAAACATGCCAGTAATTCAGACGGTAGTTTGATGTAGGTTACAGCTGGTTTAAAAACGGATTGATATTTACCTAACTATCGATAACTTGATTGCGATAAAATTTCTCTCCGACCGTGCAATCAATAGTTGCTTAATTGGATAACTTATCTAAATGAGGTGAAAATAATTTTCGTGTCCGCATATAAATTATGCAGCCGACGTTCCAAACTAGTGCAACGTATGCAATACTAATAGAGGTGAGAGCCGCATATCTATCTTTGTTTTCCGTATATATGCATTGAGAATTGATCCTCCTTGGTCAGTTTATCGTAGTACTATGATGATGAAAACATAGGGTCGAAACGCGTCGGTGCGTAGGGGTGGCGGTAGATTTGCTATATGGCACGACCATATAGCTACACTGGAATTAGTGTTTGAAAATTTTATGTAATTAGTTGTTATCACTACCCGCGGAATACATTTTTTTAAATTGATGATTTATATACTCCTAATGAAAGTTGCAAAAACGTCCTGTTTGTGGCTAAATAGAAATTGTGCAAGTGACATTTCCAGTCAAGTACGATCTATGCGAGAATATTGGAAGTAAGTACGTAATTTTGCTTTCCATACATATGCTTTGCGGTTTGGTCCTTGTCAGTTAGCTTTCTGTCGAGCTCTGTTGGTCAATAAAGAAAATCGAAACGCGTCAGTGATTTTAGACTTCCTTCAGATCAAGTTTGCGAACTTACGTTAAGCATGTTGTTTTTCTACTAATTAAAGGATTAAATTTGGTATTTAACTCAAGTCCGTAAATTTGGTTTAAATAATTATAGCATTGCCTATCCAGTGATGGTTTCTTATATAAATGTGAGGCTGCGTTTATAATTCGTGCCCGGCTTAAACTTGGACTTTATATCTAGTGGAAATTAAACTATGCGTGGATTAATGAATTCAGGTTTTAGAAATCTAACATATGGATGGGGGTTAATATGTAGTAAATGTGATTAAATAGTCACGAAGACCTGAATTAAACGTCATATGTCATCAAAGCGTGTGATTCCCACGAATTTGTTAGTCATTAGTAGAAGTATGCAACTCATCAATAATTATTTTTACTTGCTGTATTATAGATGTGAGGCGTAGCAATGGCTCCATTTAATTGGAGGTCAATAAGCACGAATAGGATAAGTCAATGGAGTGTGCATTTTGTTCATCCTAACCGGAGTGTCCTCCTGGTATTATTAAATTTTTATAATTACATCCTTCCTAAGCTAAATATGCATATTGTGGTGAAGTGAATGAATACAATAAACTATTGATTCTTAATTTACACACACACACACACACACACACACACACAACCTTTAGTTTCATTAACGGTCCTTTGTTAATTAGGACTTTTTATAGATCAGACAAGAAGAGGTTTTTTATTTCATTTGAAAGAAGCATGTTGACCGCAGGGAATAGATTATTTACCTTATACTTGTTGGGTGTTTGCATCCGAAACCGGAAGTCGAAATATTCGGAGTCAAATTGAAGACAATGGAAGCACACACCTTGTTGACAAATTAAGAAAATTCATTGCAGTTCTCATGTCTCACAAAATCTTTGCTTTGCATATCGGCTTTGTGCTTGTTAAAAATGTTCACCTGTAGTAACCTACTATACAATATTCTCAAGGTTTATTTATTATTTTATGTTGCTAGGTGTTTCTAGTCTTTTTATGTGACGTCTACATTTTCATAACTACCTTATTATTTATTTTAAGACAATAACATAACGCTTCGAAATATAGTATTCTTAGCCTTCATCAAATTTTTTTCATCAGCTTAAACTAAGTGTAAAATACACCTCCCATCATGACTTTGCTATCTGTTTAACACTATGTGCTATCTGCGAAAAAAAGCCGATCAAGGTATTTTAACGTGTGATGTATGTAAACATTTAATAACTGCAGCATTGATGATTACATCTACCCAATGGTTTTCGGTGCAGAGTGTCAAAGATATTCACAGATCGTCTTTAGGTATAATTGTCGACTTCACCTTCGTTAGGTGATTTTCGTCGAGGTGTAAGAATTAAAATTAAAGGTCAAGCCGCTTCAGTACTTTCAACTTTCGGTTGATTCATTGTAGTACCGACGGTCGTAAGATCGACATAGAAAGCTAGTCTTTCAGCAGAAATATGCGAGGTTAATAAGCTTGCATTGAAGATCATTATGCCAAGAATTAAGACAAATGTACTGCTTTTCTATGAAGGTAGTGTCCCTGGGCACGGTTTTCATTACTTTCGCTGAAGAAAAGGGATTTTTATCACGAAAATTGAAGAAAACTATTGATGGAATCGTCTGAAGCCTCATAAGATTATCTCACTATAAGGAACTTAGCCGTCAGACATGCAATTTATTTGGCTTCGGGCAATCATTCACCATTAATGTAGAAAGTTTAGCTCGTTATGTTCAAGAAATGTGTTGAATTAATTGTAGAGATACAGATGATACGAAATAGAGAAAGATTACCGCCTGATATATATATATATATATATATATATATATGTATATATATATATATATATATATATATATATATATACTCTCTATATATATATATATAGCGATATGAATATATGAATGTACAACTATTGACAAGCTTGACTAATTGAACAAAAATTTATTCTTCGGTTGAAATAAAAATAGACACAAGAATATGGTTTAATGCGCATCTGTTAACCGCTAAAAAAACTGGAAGTAAATTTGTCTACCGTTTCGTTTCAATGTACTGTTTTCCAATTTGTATCAATTGAAAGTTCGTTGTTTAGTTTTATTTTAAAAAGTTTGTCAAATTAAGAAAGAAATTATTATTTCTCTCTCCCTTTTCTATACTCTCTCTCTCTCTCTATATATACATATATATTTATATATATATATATATATATATATATATAAAACGAGAGAGAGATGAAGGCAATGTATGACAGGGGAAATGAGAGAGAGAGCCATAACAGAGCGGAAATAATAAATGTACACTAATAGAATCTTGAGTTGAAACATAAAAGTTATTATATTTGTTGATGTAAGTATGGGTGGAAAACTAACTGATGCTCATATTTAATTAACTGCACCCGTTAAAGGGCACACCAATGCGGCACGACACACACACACACACACATATATATATATATATATATATATTAACCACACGCACCTTCCCTTGATGAACTGCGATATTATATGGTGTGAAAGAAGAGATAGAAAACTAGTGAAAACAAGGGTCACTAGAATAGTTTGCTAATTCTGCTTTTCAGTTTTAGGCAAAATAGCAATCCGCTTCAAATCAGAAACGTCATTCCTGATTATTTCAATAATTAAGGGTTGCAATATTAATATAAACACCTTTCCCGTTATGTACACATTTGTCGGTTTAAACTAAGCACTTTATAATGTATAAAAAGCAAATATTTTCATTTTTTTCGTTTTTGTCTATCGGTTTATTCAATTACACGAACATTGGTTGTACTGTAATCCAGGTTGTGATCTTGATATAAACAAGTGACTATTTATGTGCATACATTTGTCAGTATAAACTAAGCATTGAATATTGTTATTCGTAACTCACCACGTAATATCCAGTATTTGACGCTGACGGGGCTCGAACCGAAGCACGTCTGCTTCGTAAACTCTTGCCCTAACCACCGAGCCACTCTGCTGCATACTTCACACCATTTTCAATTATATACAAACTAATATTTATTTGTTAGCCCATATAGCATACATTTAGACCAAAGGTTCCAACTAACCACCAAAAATCTGGCATTATAGAGCAGACACCACGCTTCCTGGGGACGTGGTAGGGAACTGACCATTTATATATTTCAGTGAACATTGGTTTTATGGGCGGTGGTAACAATTAATTAAATCAAGTTTTCGATATATAAACCTCCGTCCCGTTATGTACACAAATTTGTCTGTATGAACTAAGTTGTGTATAATGTAGATGGGCCATTCATTCAGTGGACAGGTTTTGTCATATCATTCCTGATAAAAATTGCATATCATTGCATTAACGTACGGAGATAGGTACTCTAGCATATTCTTAGTTTCAACTATAAAAAGTATATGCGATATTATTTGCTTCATTCTTATTGTGCGAAATCATGTTTTTGAGCCCACTGACTAAAATTTCAGACATCACAAAATGGAAACTTATTAATACAAGTTTCACATCTCATTTAATAGACTTCATTTATGCAGACTGGTAGATCTCATAAGAATAAATGAATTTTCGCTAGATAATCGTGTGTAATTCTTACAAAATGTCCAAGAAATTACGTAAGGCAGACAACACAGATCCTGGACGAGATAGCATGCATGATGTGGCAAAAGTAACTTTGTGCTTATCTCAAGTCTAAAAGCTTATTTTGAATAGTTCTTCATATAATTTTGGTACCACGACGTGGAAGAAAAACTACAATCCTTTCTGATCACTTTTTTTAGCAAAAACGTCATAATCTTACCTTCAAAGACATCTGTTAAATCATTTGTATGGCGATTATGAAATTGTTCGAGAAACAATATTATATTTGTATGATCTTAGCTGCGGAAGAATTACATTTTAATATACTAATTTTTCATAGCGTAACCAGTTACAGGTTTTGAAATTATGGTCAGATCATTATTGTAGCTGGAGCAAAAGTTTAGTCTTATCGAATCGTGCATTTGGTCCACAATTGAATTACATCAATAGAAGCCGAATCTGCGATCCAAACCCACTATATGTGGTCCGGAATTGCGGGGCGATTAGAAGATGTAATCTTTTATGCATATGTTTTGTAACGCAATAATAGACTGAATGTCAAATAAAGCCGTTCCCATTCCAGCATAAAAAATACTGCCTATATATAAAATGTACCAAGCCTTTTGAAATATCAAATCCATGATTGTAAATGAATTTTATAAGATATGTATGCATGCATGTATATATGTATGAATTTGCGTATGTATGTATGTATGTATGTATGTATGTATGTATGTATGTATGTATGTATGTATGTATGTATGTATGTATGTATGTATGTATGTATGTATGTATGTATGTATGTATGTATGTATGTATGCTTGTATGTAAGTATGTATGTATGTATGTATGTATGTATGTATGTATGTATGTATGTATGTATGTATGTATGTATGTATGTATGTATGTAATGTATGTATGTATGTATGTATGTATGTATGTATGTATGTATGTATGTATGTATGTATGTATGTATGTATGTATGTATGTATGTATGTATATGTATGTATGTATGTATGTATGTATGTATGTATGTATGTATGTATGTATGTATGTATGTATGTATGTATGTATGTATGTATGTATGTATGTATGTATGTATGTATGTATGTATGCATGTATGTACGTATGTCTGTATGTATGTATGTATGTATGTATGTATGTATGTATGTATGTATGTATGTATGTACGTATGCATGTATATTTGTACGTACGTATGTATGTATGTATGTATGTATGTATGTATGTATGTATGTATGTATGTATGTATGTATGTATGTATGTATGTATGTATGTATGTATGTATGTATGTATGTATGTATGTATGTATGTATGTATGTATGTATGTATGTATGTATGTATGTATGTATGTATGTATGTATGTATGTATGTATGTATGTATGTATGTATGTATGCTTGTATGTATATATTTATGCATGGGTGTATGTATCTTGGTATGTATGTATGTATGTATTTATGTATGTATGTATGTATGTATGTATGTATGTATGTATGTATGTATGTATGTATGTATGTATGTATGTATGCATGTATATTGTATGCATATGTGTATGCACATAGGTATCTATGTATGTGTTTTTATATGTTTGCAAGTATATGCATGTATGTATGTATGTGTTTGTTAATGTGTATGCATATATACCTTTATGTATGTATTTTTGCACGTATGTATTTATGTATTTATGTATGAATGATCGTTTGTGTGTAGTGTATTCGTGTATGCATTATGTATATTTGAATGTTTGTCTCTGGATTGGTGCACGTATTTATTTATGCATTTATGTGTCTGTGAATGCATGAAAGTATTTATTTATTCATTAATCCTAATTTTAGATTAATTGATAGATTTATTGATTCATGTAGTTGGTGTGGAAGTAGATCAAAACATGTCAGAGAACTTGATTGTTTGTAAGCTTGCTTTGGACAAAAATAATTAATTGATTGATATATACCTATTGGTCGAACATGAAGTGATTTTATTTTTTAATTATAGAGTATTTAATTAATTAGTAAATAGAATGCTGTGCGAAATTTTAAATTTGGCATTGAGAAGGGTAATGTGTAATCGCGAGAATGATTTCGTTTGTTAACAAGGGAATGGGTTGTAAATTGATTAGGTGAATACGATATGCGATTAATTCTATAATCAGGTGTTCATGTTATTAAATTTTCAGATGATTTTGTGAGGCCATAAATTTTGTTGATTTGTTGAAGTGGGCTACGCAAGGTCACGGTGAAATTTTTCTTTTAGCGTGTTCGCAGTTTACCACTTGACACGCTGAATGAAATGCACACTACACACAAACACACACACACAGTCTTCTTTTCAGACAACAGACCGGCTCACGTGATACCAGATATAGCATATGTGGCAGTTGAATGCCTTCAGACGCAGTTACTCTCAGTTGGTCAAGTGTAAGTGGAAATCTTCTAGGCTTGCAGAAATGTGTCTCCATTGAGCCAGATAAAGACTCTGGCTAGCAAACTGTATTGAATTGATGGGAATATTGATAGTCATCTAGGTGCATTGAATAACTACATGAGTAAGCGTGCCAATGCAGAGCGAATTGACTGACATGACAAATAGTTTAATGGTAGATTAATGCATTTACTTTGTATGAGTAGACCGACAGGCAGATGTAGGTAGGAAGAATGAACTCGTGCATGCGTTGGTTATCCACAGGCCAGAGTATTCTTTCAGCAGATGAAAAATTTAATTTATTACTCCGCATACTAAAATTAAATTGCCAGGCATTCAAAGGGGACATACAAGTAAATGGTGTTGCCAGAATATCGAAGAAAATTATCTAATCAAGCTTTATTATTGCACGGATAGTGGAAAGAACTACACTTGAAGTTTGAGTAATGGATTTAGTTTATGCCAAATGCATCTTTTTCAGTTCTCATACGGCAGATGGAATTATGATTCAATCTGGCGCCTTTTACATAAAATAAAAATCTATTTTATAGTACTGCAATTTTACTTTTAAATTAAAACTAGTCAAATTTCTTTTCGTATTTGTATTATCAACTACAACTTCACTTATTTCCTGTTTTGATGATAACCATTGAAGGCCGAAACGCGTTAGTACGCTTGACTGACAGTAGTTTTGCTTCGTTTTTGAATAAAATTTGATTTTAGTTTATACTAAGTTCACAAACTTTATCTAGAGAAATATTATCACCACATGTGCAATCAATGATTGTTTAATTCTATAACATATGTAAGTGTGGTGAATACTACAACAATGTTATGTACGTGTCTGCATAGACGTTGTGCAAGTAACATTCCAGTCAATTACAATGTATGCGAGACTACTAGAGGTAAGAGCCAAATTTGCAATTTGTCATTACTTTTATTTATTTTTTTGATAATGATGCGTTGCTATTACTTTATGTTTTTTAAAAAAATTTAATTTGGTCTCATAAATTTAGAAACTATGTTAAACTGTTAATGAAATAAAAATGCTGACGGGAGTCAAACCATTCAGCTTGGAAATCGGAGCAGTTATCGATTGCAACTCCTCTTCTGCTGCGTATGGTTATTAGTCAATAGGTAACAACAAAATAGCACGAGATTATACTTTCCGTTCATGTTGTCTTTGGTTTATCCTTCTGATCATAGTAGAACTCATTTGTTACTAGGCGCGCAACACCTAATACACAATTGCATATATATCAGTTCTTCGCCAAAAGCATTATCTAACACAACGTACATTTTCTATTTAATCTATGGTAGACGAATAGTGTATGTTTTGTATATTACTCAAACAAATTAACATGTTCAGGCTTTCTCTCTAATATTAATATTCTAACTATTTAAAGTTTATTTAGCTTAAAACTCCAATTGTTCACTGACAAACTAGCGATTATTTTATTTGAGAGCTTTTTGGAAATTTTAAAATCCATAATCGCGAAGTCTAGCTGCTCAGTCACGATTTATGTATTCCGTAGTAAAACGTGCCTAATGGCACGTATTATTTACTTTCGGCTAGCCCTACCCAGTCTTTATTCTTTTATTTGCTTTTGAAGATTATTCCCGGAAATGTTAACGCGTAGATTCAATAAAAAAAATATATTTTGAATGAAGAGGCAAACCCAATATTGAGCACTCAGACACGTATAAGCGATAAAAGTTGGCACAGGTGCATTCATATATAAATATATAAATATATATATATATATATATATATATATATATATATATATAATTGTAGTCTAACGGCAGGATTCTGATTAAATATATTTTGTCAATATAAACTAAACAATGCAATACATCCAGTAGACCGGTTTCGACATTAGAAGGAACTCGTCAAGTACAATATACAATATACTGCAGTCGGAAACGAACTGGAGCACATTTAATTCGGATTGTTTTATAAAGACAGATAGTGGGCGGTTAGTTAGACCTTTAGGACTTCAGAGATTCCCAATAGGTTGCACCTGGGGAGAGGCTAACCAAGAATCTAAGTTGATATATGACTTCAAATTACTTGTAGAATACAGCTTGATTGGTGAAGTGGCTAGTCTCAAACTGTGAAGCAAATATGTACAGGTTCGAATTTCTTTCGCGGCAAATTCTGGATAGTGCTCGGAAAGTTCCCAATAAGGAAGAAACTGATCTACTGATTGAAATGCTTTTGTCATCTGGTGCACTGTTTCGTCTATATTGCCATTACATATATAACGTAAAATGTAATTTCATTCTATAAAATTTGGAAGTAATAGAATGTTCTATACATATTTAATACAGACTTACCTCAGGAGTTGCTTCTTTACTTGTCTGTATTTATTGTAAAAATTAAGAACATTGTTGCTTTAGTTACACCTTAAATATTGCTCGAAATAATGGGGGAAAAACGCTTAACTTGATATCTCAAAATAACCTGATCTGTGTTGTGACTAACACAAGATAAGTTTCGGTTGCTTTGTTCGTAAGAGGTACGTCGCTAGCTATGTTGTTTGACTGTGGTAATAAGCTGGGAGTGACCTTTACCTCAAGAACTCAAGCTTTTTTCATAGAACTAATAGCTGTTCAACCTTAATAAACTATTTTTGTGAAAAATTATATCAGTTAATTACCTCATCCTCGTTTCTACATCTAATGACGTCATTTTTACTCCGAATATTTCGGCTTCTAGTTCTGAAGCGTATGGCGAAATCTGAACAGTACTTGGAGAGTTCCCAATTAGGTCGAAACCGGTCTACTGGATGAATTTCTTTTCCTGCATTAGTCAATACTTAGTTTGTACTGATAAACGTACATGTATGCTGTGATTAATAATTATATCAAAACCGTAGCCTTGATTTAAATTATTGTTATCATCACCTGCGCAACCAATGGTCGTTTAACTGATATATTTGTCTGCATTTCCTTATTAGTCTTGGCGTATTAAGTTAGTTAAAAACTAAATGTATATAACAAATCATACAGGGGGGCATGTTTACCTTCATAGACCTTTGTATTAAACACATTCGCGAGCACAATTTAAAACGAATTTGAAATTATTCTATAGTCAATCTTTTCTGAAGGATTATAGGTTCTTGCATTGTTACGTTAATTGATAAAGCAGGTATAAATATATGTATGAGTTTGATGCATTAAAGGGTATGGAGAACTACGAAATAATTAACGAGTTCTCTCTGCTGGGTCACACGAGAATCACCAATAGTTGCTGCGAATCAAATGCACGCATTAAGACGAAACGTCGGCCTCATCAGTGAGGATGGGTCGATGATAGTAGCCTTCCTAGGAACTTGTGTGTGTTAGCACGCCCACCTGTCAGTCATCAATGGAACCGATAGGAGCATCATAATAGTTTTTTGATGTTGGGGTCAATTTTATTAGTGAAGCTGTGTTTAGACTCAAGCTAAGGTTGTGAGCTCGACTGGCCGAAACCTGACATCGTCCTGGCTGTAAATATCTATGTGATCCAGTCATTTCGATAAGGTATATTTGTTATATACTTGATTGAATAGAATGTAATCTTTGAATACAGTGGTCTGCTGACTGCTTAGATTTCAGAGTTTTCACGACCAGATCACTAGTTCTTCAAAATGAAATTTGTGTGCTTGAAGTAAACACCAATCCCATTGTTCAACGACTGGTTAACTACAATGAGATTGGTGTTTTTACTTCAAGATTTCAAACTTGATCTAAAGAATTGTTACCACCATCCGCACAATCAATGATTGTTTACAGATTTCCAGTTGACAAGTAAAGTTGTGTGAAATCTTTTCTTGCTAATCACCCACAAACTAGTGTAGAATACAATGCTTATTGCTTATTTCCGTTTATGTTTATGCCACGTTACTATGCCTTCACCTATGGATTCTCTAGCTTTTTCGGTATCATTTACTCTCTGTCTTTTGCTAATTCCCATTGTTGTCGCCATTCAATTGTTTTCTCTGCGTGTTTAAATTCTTTGTTGACTCATTGTCATGGCCTATCACCTACAATAAAAATTAATCAGTTTTTGTCAATTAAAGAAATTTTCAGTCTAGACAGTTTAATCTAAACCCAATGAACGCTTTATCATGTTTTCTATGAAAAATCAGACAGAATCTCATACCTAACAGACATGCATCACCACCACCCACCAACACACCCACACCCACACACACACACACACACACACACAAGACAGAGCTTGTCTTATAATGATTTTCAACTTGTGTCGTTGAGTTAATTTCTTTAGGCAATCTAAATGCACAATAATAGATTACTGTCATTATTGTGCATATTGGCTAGAATTAAATCATTTTACTTGATGCCTTTTTCGTTCATTAATCATTCTTTTGTGTCAGAATAGCGTTAAGCGTTGTTGAATTGACAACTCGACAACATCGCCAAAATCATTGTACTCCAAAAGGAAAATAGATTTCTTCGTCAATCCACGTTGTCACATTGAATCTGATTTCTTATTTCTGTTTCTATTTTAAAACTGAGCCTTATTGTCAGTGTAATGTTTTTTTCCTTTATGACACATTGGTCAACGTGGAGAGGCCAGACTAGCACAGTTTGAACTTCCTATCAGGAATGAACGATGAGGTGAAATATGAGTAAAGTATGCTGACATGACGCTGTTTGTTAGTTAACTAGTACATACTTTACATTATAAAAAATGCCTGGCAAACCTCCTGGTGCCAAGGAGCCGAGCAAGCCGTGTTCCAATATTTGAGGCATCGACGTGAATTGTCAGATCCCCATTACCAAGTGTTCATCATTATTTTTTGTCAGGTAAACATGTGGCTGTAGCGCAGGTGTAGAAACGTACAGATATGCAGTAGCAAGTTGACGTCATGTTTCAGTAGACATGATGTCACGCACTTAGAGAATGGGTTACACTATGTACTCTTCACCTATAACACTAATTTTGTATCCTTAACTCTTTTCGTAAAAAACAAAAATGTTGCGCAGTTATCAAGTGGACCTCAAGTATCGTTAGGAAAAAGATGGGGGCACATTATGAAGTTTAGATTGCAATACTAAATGTGCACCATTCACTTTTATATGATTAAATAAACATTCGTTGCGTGGGCAGTGATAACAATTACATTTAATCAAAGTTGTGATCTTGATATAAACACCTGACCCATTGTGTACATACAGTGCTTAGTTTATACTAACAAATATATGTAAATAATGGGACAGGTTTTTATATCAAGATGTTAACCTTGATTAGAGATTAATCATTCAAGTTTTTTCAAATAAACATGGTTAGGACGCAGGTACTATAGCCTACATATATACAAAATCATGTGTACATCAAGTATCATTAAACGGAAGAAGTCGTGCACTTAGAGATATGGATCATACTATGGAGAACGCATCTATGTCAACTCACCATGTCAGCCAAATGTCGTTTACTGGCATTGTATTGGATAATAAGTTTTGCTCTGCAGCCGGATTTTAAAGTCATTATTTATTTTGCATATGGTGATGAAAGATTCAAACAAGTTTGTAAATTTGTGATGAACATTATTTACATGTTTTAACCAGTTGTATACCATAGAAGACTATCGTCAGTCACACGTAATGACGCATTTCGACTTTCTGCAGTCAGCGGTAGAGCATGACTTCAAATTCGATTTTTTTGGAAATTATTACTATTTACCATAAAAAAACATTATTAATGATTGATGCAAAGGTACTTGCCTAAATGCGGTAAACATGGAATGTTGAACTGGGTGAAAGGTTGACAGCTTTCCAATTTATTATCACAAAGGAAACTCGTGTAACTGTGATTTATATAAATATAAATATTAATAAATGTATAAAAAATATAGTTTAAGCACGCTAAACGACCATATTTAGCAAGTAAGTTTAGACCCTTGTGTGAGCAAATGGGATAAAACTATTCTTGTCTGGAATGTATTAATTGTAGATCTTTCGTCTGTCTCAGAGATGAATATAAAAATTGACCTTGCTTACATACTTCAACTTCCTGTATGCTAAAAAGAAAGCGTCTGGGGATGTTACCTCCTCAGTACTGGAACAAGATTCTTAAAATTATGTACTTAATGAACTTCAATCTACCTTTGCTTATTCTCTATAGACCCATTGTAAGAAGGGGCGTTTGCACAAATTAATTCACAGGCTTCTGTTAAGATATCATCTTGCGTTTTGGAAGTACCCTTTCTGTAGAAAGCTATAATTATCATTAATAAATGAGCTTTTCACTAGTTTTATACATTAACGAATTTTGACATGAAAACGAATCCATCTCAAATATGAATACAAACATTCGTACTTACATCTGAAGTATATATATATATATATATATATATATATATATATATATATATATATATATATATATATATATAAAGTATAACATTCATAAATAAATCAAACTTCACATACGTAAATACATACTTAAATACGTACATACATACAACACATACATGTACATATGCATATATATATATATATATATATATATATATATATATATATATATAATCATCAAGAGATACATAATTGAGGACATAAATGCACGTTTATGAATATATACATACATACATGATAATATAAATATATGCATGCATACATACATACATATATACATACATACACAGATAGACAAAATTGCATAAATAAATACACATATATGCCTATATACATACCTACGCATATATACCACCATACAGAAACCTGTCTTGATTCGTTTGTATGGTTTTAAAGCTGTTGGTGCTTTATATCTTTTGTACGTTGCAGTTTAATGCTGTACGTATTTCTAACTGGTTTCGACGTGGGATGTATCGTTGCTCAAGTAGATGAATTCCATTTGAATTCTTAATTCGATAAACAAAATAACAACCTTAATTGTTTTGTTGGAATGGTCGCTCGATCCACCATTTATCAGTTGGAAGTTTCGCCTTTCAACTGGATCGCTTACAAATGGCTGGCATTCACTTCACTTTACAGTTAAGTTAACTAATATATTAACTAGGTGGGATATAATTGAACTAGAGTCGAATTGGCTAATATTAAACAGAATTGTGTCGAAGGTAAAACTTTTTGTTTGAAGTCTACGTCCTTCGGCAACTATTGGATTAGATCCCTCGGATTATAAAAGTGATTAAATTCTTAGCTTTGCAGAGCCTGTCTATTTTAATTAAAATGAATATTTGTACGATTTTAGAAATTTTACGGAGACTATACAACTGATAGGTGAATGAACTTTTTCCTACGTAACGCGTGTGTCAATCAAATTTTGCAGTAATGGCAGTAGAATTTAATGACTTCTGCTTTCACTTAAAGTACGAAATAGAAAGTCAGAAGTAGATACATACCCATAATTTTAAATTAGACTTTCAAAGCAATTACAAGTAGTTCGTGAAATCTGCCAAATGTTTTGGAATCTTTATAATTTGCATTTAGTTTTTTTGTGGCAGCAATACAAGAAGGTTATTATTATCTTTAGCCTATCATAAAAAACTATGAATTTCGTACCCTCTCGAGAATATATTCTTATATTTGGTGTCCGTCACAAAATCGTTCTATATATATATATATATATATATATATATATATATATACAGGTATGTATATGTATGCATTTTGTCAATCCAACCCAAAAATAGAATTAAACAATCCATGATTGCGCGGGTAGTGGTAACACTTATTCAAGTAAAGTTTGTGAGCTTAAAGTAAACACCAATCTCATTGTATTTAACCAGTCGTGGAACAATATAGCAAAACTACGCTTAGCAGCACATACATATATGCATTGCGGTTTAATCATCGCTAGTCAGTTTGCCGTCGTACTCTGATGATGATCATGGAAGATCGAAACGCGTCAGTACGTTTCATATAATTCGTAGTGACATTTAAATGGACAAAAATAAAAGAAATTTTAGCGGATACAATAACCGTCTCTCTCTTATCAAATTCGTACAAATGTGCATCTGATATTTTTAATGAAAGCAGAAAACAGAAGATTAAATCGGGAGTAGACTGTGTACGAATGGTTGTCTCCGTATTTTGTCTTTAGTTTCGCCTGGTTCTTTAATTTAATTTGGTTACCTTGGTAATCAGAAAGAATTAAAACTGAATATATATATATATATATATATATATATATATATATATATATATATATATATATATATATATATATAGAATTTAATGTTATCAATGCCCATTACGACCACCAGTAAGTTTCCTTTCATGAATTGACACTGCATCAGACAATACTTAGTTTATATATACCATATATATATATATATATATATATATATATATATATATATATATATATGTGTGTGTATTATTGTGTGTGTGTGGAGATGAAATATTCCATGAAAAGAATGGCTAATGTAAATTGTTCCTTTTTAAATAATTCTTTTTTGCATTTCCACATACATAAATAAATTTCAGTTTGAAAATCGATTTATAGAGAAGTTTTCTTTCAGCAGAAGTTATTTACTAGTCTCGCAACTATGATGATGTCGTTTGTTGGTAACGCCCAATACTTCATTTTGCATTCAGCTTTCAATAAAAAAATCAGGTTTTGAGAACAATTATGAACAATGCGTAAAATGGGCTGAAAAGATCTGCTTTAGGACAAAAAAATTCGCGAGTATATGCACTTATTGCAGCTCTTGCTGACGACAGAATCTATCAGAATTTCTTTTATTTATTGTTAGATTTTTTTGCTTCTATCGTCGTCTTTAATTCGCCAGTATTGATGACAGTGTTTTCGTGAACCTTTCATAATAAGACGAGTTACTTCAGATTGAGATAAACAGTTTCCGCCCTATAAATCGTGATTTGAGTTAGCTTAAACTTCTCTTTAACTCTCTCTCTCTTATTCTCTCACAAGGTAATATTTTCATTTAGTCTGACATGACTTAGAAAAACCATGCTATAACTTATGAATAATAGGGACCGGTGTTTTTTTCAATACAAAGCATTGCTAAAAAGGAAATAATTTATTTGGAGTTTTTGGTTAGTTTTTGCGCCTATGAATTTAAGTTTGTTCTTTATTTTGGCAAACCCAATGTGTCAAATTAGGTAATGAGTTTATGTAAATCAAGGTTGCAATCTTGATGTAGACTCCGAACCTATTATAGACATGTATTTATAAGTGTAAACTATGCATTATACATTATAGAAAAGGCAATTCATACAGTCGGCCGGTTTCTTCCTTATTGAGAACTCTTCACGTGCGGAGGGTGGATCAGTGGTTAGAGCAACAGACTCCGAAGCAGACGTGCCCAGGTTCCAGTCCTGTCAGCGGAAAATTCTGGACAGTACGCAATGAGTTTTCAATATGGACGAAACCAGTCTTCTGGATGAATTGCCATTTCTACACTACACAATGTTTAGTTTATACTGAAAATGTATGTTCATAATAGGCCGAGTGTTTATATCAAGATCGCAAACTTGGATAAAGTAATTCTGAATTATATGATTTTGGAGCTTCCCTGTCATATTAAATTAAAAATAGGATTATTTGTAAAACTTTTGAAGCCGTTAAATTTCTGTGAGAATCACTTAACCATATTTGATGACGGCTCACGGGACACTCACTAACCTATATACACGTCAATAGGCGAGAATGTGTGAGAGCCTAACGTCAAACAAGGTACAGTGAAGAGGCTTAGTTAATTCTTCAATATTAGCATAGGTTTGTCAGGAGCCCACTATTCGTCAAATTTAGATTTCCGTTCATGCATGTACGCTTAAATAGCATTTAATTTTTTTGCCCGTTTACATATAGAGTAGCCTACTTTCTTGTTTTAACTAATTTTAATTACCTATGTATTTCTAAATTTCTATTCAACCATTTTGGTTTTTGTATAATATTCGAATGCGTAAAACAATTTAGGATGCACGATGTATATGCTAGCGAGGAGCATATATCAGGCACGGCCTGGTGCCCCAACAAGATTCATGCTGGCCGTCTGGACGAATGGATTCAAACAGATTTCAATCAGCTGACAGTGATTGCTGTGATTTTTACAGCCGGTCGCGGCGATGGAAATGTACGTTTCTTCATTAATTAAAACTTGTCTTAGTCTTTAAACAATAATTGATTGCGCGGGTGGTGGTAACAAATCTTTAAATCAAGTTTGCGAGCTTGAAGTGAACACCAATCCCATTGTATTTAACCAGTGCGTTGCTACTGGCGGTAGTTTTGTTATGTTGTTCGACGACTGGTTAAATACAATGGAATTGGTGTTTACTTCAAGTTCGCAAACTTGATTTGACTAAGTTATGTTGTTTTGTTGCATGTGTATGTTTGAAATTGTATGCAGTTTAGACATCTCCATGTTTTCGTCGTGTCAATGAACTGCTACGACTACTTCAGGTTGATTTGAATCAGACTAAATGAAAAGTACTTCCATTATAATAGTTTGAATAGTTTAGAAGTTCAGTACTTTAGAAAAGAAATATTTGAAATCCATTACGGCCATTGGAACTCATTCTCTTAGCAGAGTTATAAAGTTAAATTTTCGGATATTTTTCAATTTTACACAGTCGCAATCGTTGTGCTCAAGTACATTATCCCTTAAAGACCATATTTGCTTAAATCTGCTATTGTGATCAGTGTTGTGTTGCCTGAGGATGGTGCTGGAAAGTAGGCACCGAAACGTCGCCAGTAAACAAAGATGTGATAGAACCATATTTTCAGTTGAAAAAAGAAGAATTCAACCCGATCAAAGACAAAACAAAATCGGAAAGTGTGAAGAATCGGATCTTTGTGTAACTGCCCGTGTACAACTATTACCCGCGTACGCAAAACGCGGCATTGAAGAAAACGAATGGTACACACCGCAACAAAATTTCAAAAAGTAGTTATCCCTTAAAGTTGGCTTACTAAGTCCGCAGACTGAATGTTACCCTTCGGTCATAGAACTGTCGTTCCTGTGTGGTGGTAGTGTAAGTGTTGAACACCAAATTCTTGGTATCTCATGGCGATCGTGGTTGATTTTACACTGACAATTTTTATTATATATGTATAATATTTTTAATATATTATTGTTTTTTTTCAAAAACAAACATATTGGCACTTATGTATCCGGTATGGCGATATCTAGTAGCAAGCTCGCCAATGTAAGAATCGAGAGGGAATTTCGGATATGTTTAATTCCATTAAAGCGTTCAATTGCGAGCTTACGGGTACTAAAACACTACTGAACTCAAGTTGAAGTGTTGCGAGAAACATTGTCTGTGGAATCCCCTGGATATATTTGTATTGAAGCCATATTTAATACGCCATGCCTTATTCGTAAATGAATATATTTGTTTTTAAAATTTTTTCTCTGTGGAGCAAATTTCGATATTACGAAGTTATAATCTTGTACGACTTTAGTATATACATTATATTGAAATAGAGATGGTACCTTACTATTGAACTATACTGGCGGCACTCTAACTTTGTTAGAATTTCTTTTACTAGGCAGACCAATGAGGAAGCATTAGATTAACGGTGCTTTAATCCAATACTACGAAAAGATGAAATGGTGCTTATTAATTGCATACAAAAAATTATGAACCTTTAGAATGAAAAAAATACGAAACTTGATTAATCAAAATTACCTGATCTGTGTTTTGACTAGCACAGGCTGAATTCCAGTTTTACTGTTGTTTCTTGATGATAATTCGGCTATTCCTGGCGGTCGCCTTCTTCAGTATTAAAAACGAACTAATGATAATAGTTATAATAATAATACTATGTATTATTATTCTTATGCTTATTATTATTGCTATTTCTACTTTTCTGATTATTATTATTATTATTGTTATTTATTGTAGCAGTATTATATGTTTCATTAGTACTATTAGTTGTTATTTATTATTATCATCATTATTTTTTATATTATTATAATTATTATTAATAGTATTCGTAGCAGTAATAGTATTAATGATATTACTATTAGAAATTTTAGTAGAACTAGTAGTAGCATAAGCATTATTATTAAGTGTAATACTACAAGAAGTACTATTAGTAATAGTAGTAGTGCATGCTTCCATTTAATGCTGATACAATACATCCTTAACGCGCACAAGTCTATAAAATTGCATGTCCCGCTTGTTCAACACGACTTGGCCATGCATATCGGAGTTATGTGGCGTAATCTCGTCTCCTTATACTGCGTGTCCATTACGATCAAGCATAATTTTTTTCCAGTTTTATGGACAGTGTTATTGCAATGGCTTCTTGGAATGTTCACATTCGGTTAGTTAAGTCAGTAGAATGCAAGTCCGTGTTCTGGGGCGTTTGTGTGCATTTTTTTAATTTTTAATTATGCTCACGCTGGTGTGTGCAAACAAGCGTGTGACATAGACCTACTTGCGGTCAATAAATTCTAGCACTACTCACCCATACGTTAATTATATGAATATTAACGTGTTCACTGGTTGTGTATGTTGCAGCGCCTTTCAGCTTTCTAATCTAAAGGCATTTATCACACCTTGCCTTTCGTTAGCAATTCCTTACCTACCTTTGCTTTTTCAGCGATATGTTATGCATTGTTTTGCATCTGGTCTCTTTCTGTTAGGCGATCAGTTACTGCAACTGTTTAGGCCTAGTAGCGAGCAACTTATTCGGTCATTAAAACTATTTATTTGTTTAAACGCTTATTTATCAGTTGACCTGATATTAAACAGGTTTATAAATACGCTAAGCAGCTAATAATTTAACTATTCTCCTGGTTTTTTGACTAGTTTAATTACTTTTTCATATATTTCTAAACTCTTTCCTTTATTTACACATTAAGTTAATTTTCTCAATGTGTATTTATTCACTTACTGTTTTATTTCTTTTATTTGATACATAACCATTAGTTCCGCATTAAATTAATTAATATTTTAACAAAAAATGTTTATTAGCTTATGGATTTCTTCGCAACATTTGTTCATCTATCAATCAAGTACTGAACTTCTAAACTATTCAAACTATTATAATGGAAGTACTTTTCATTTAGTCTGATTCAAATCAACCTGAAGTAGTCGTAGCAGTTCATTGACACGACGAAAACATGGAGATGTCTAAACTGCATACAATTTCAAACATACACATGCAACAAAACAACATAACTTAGTCAAATCAAGTTTACGAGCTTGAAGTAAACACCAATCCCAATTGTATTTTACCAGTCGTCGAACAACATAACAAAACTACCGACTGATTAAATACAATGGGATTGGTGCTTACTTCATGCTGGCAAACTTGATGTAAATAAATGCCACAACCACCCGCGCAATAAATTATATTTTAATTGAATTATCTTTATTATTTACTTGTTCGTTATTTCATCTATCCAATCAGGTTTTTGAATTTTATTTACTCTTTCCAGTCGTAAAATATCTTTTTTCTTTCAATTATTTATAAATTCGTTAATTGCTTCATTTAATTAATTTCTATCTTTAGAAATATTGATTTTTCAAATCGATACTCTTATATTTTGTTTGAGTACAATAGCTAGCTCGCTTTTGATTTATTTCATTACGTGTTCTGTGGTAGTGACGAGTACCCTTTTATCTAATTATTGACTGTTCCACTCTAATTGCTGAGTTAATAAATGTAAGAAAATTTCTAATACATTATTTTTTTATAATTTATTCCCTTCGATGAAGTGCGTACGCATTCCTTATCATTAGTTAAATGGACTTTTAAAAAAAAATCTAGTCCTTTTGCGAAAAATATTCAGCGATTTTAAAATGCATTAAATTTAAATATGCACAGTATTAGTCCAAAATTGAAGCTTGGTATTTGAAATTTTTTCCTATACTCTTTGTCAATTTTTTAAGTATATTATGATGATGCGGATGATGATGATTATTATTATCATTATTAATATTAATTATACTGTGGTAACATTGTGCTTATGGGAGTACTTGCAATTGTGTCTAATAATACGTCTACTTGACTTCTCAGTTGACACCGGACGGAAAGGATTTTGCCGTGGTTTCCAGACGTACTAACTTTACAGTTGCGTTTTGTAAATTACTGTAACCATTCTAAAAAACCTGTCCTTCGTTCTAAGCACCAATTCCACGTTATATTAGTCCAACGGATTGTCGGGCCACTTCTGTGCCACCGAACAACGTTTAGAACTGATGCATTCGCATTGCATCGTTTAGGCCCAAGTCAGCTTAGTGCCGACAATTATTTATCTCGAATAATATTTACGAGGCTATCTGATGTGTCTGGCCACAATTCACTGAAACATCATCACCTAAAGCAATTTATTAGAAGACTGCTTTCACATATTACTTGCAAGGTTATCGAAACAATTTTCGGGAATTTTAGTACGCAACTTGCTGTTGAGGGATAATAGATTGCATTCTTATGTCGGTAAAATCTTGATTCCTTTAAAAATTCAGGTGCAAATATTGTGTTGACCGTTGATTGATGGGTTCTCACTTTTCCCGTCACTATAAAGCCGTCTATAATTAGTTTTTATGAAATTATACGTGAAACAATATTTTGCCGAGTTTACTTCTAAATTTTCGGGACTTTTTACATCCCCAACCTTTAGGGTTGACAACATACTTAAAGAAAGATCAACTTGTGTCAAATGTGATATCCTCATTATTGACAGACCTTTATACTTCCTAAAGTATTGATTGTCTTTTCCATTATCCGGTCTTAATTCTTATCCTTTTATACTCACATGTATGCACGAAAATATTCACATCACCTCCCACGCACACAACAACCTATAAACAAATTAGTTCAGTTGTGACCAGAAGGATAAACCAAAGGCAGCATGAACGGAAAGTATAATCTCATGCACATTCGTTTCGTGCTTACTGGAGACTCATCAGTAGGAGCCTGTATTACTCCCTTTAACCACTATATATTTGGTCGAAGAATGTGGAATAATAGGACGGTACAAACTCCCAGACGAATGTGTAAACCTGCAATAGTGAAGCTAACATCATATAAAGTCTACGACAATGCGACTTCAACGCTAACTCACACTATATAATATATATACCGAGTCTGTAAAGGATACTAACACTATGGCTATTGTGTTAGTAACTGATACCAACATTATTGTACCGAAAAGGTACATGGTACTAACACTATGGTTTCCGAGTCGGTACATGATACCAAACTGATGGATATCAATTTATGCTATAGTTCACCCAAATTGAGAATTACAACAATTTCTGAACACCTGTTACTTCAGTAAATCCATACACTCTGGCCTTGATCGATATCAGTTATCACATTTCGCGGTAAGCATGACATCATTCAATTCAATATATTACAGTTAAATACTGTTTGTTGCGAAGAGCTAATATATATGCAAGTATGTATTAGGTGTTGCGAACCTAGTAACAAATTAGTTCAGTTGTGACCAGAAGGATAAACCAAAGGCAGCATGAACGGAAAGTATAATCTCATGCACATTCGTTTCGTGCTTACTGGCGACTCATCAGTAGGAGCCGGTATTACGCCCTTTAACCACTATATATTTGGTAGAAGAATGTGGAATAATAGGACGGTACAATCTCCTAGACGAATGTGTAAACCTGCAACAGTGAAGCTAACATCATATAGTCTACGAAAATGCGACTTCAACGCTAACTAACACTATTATATATATATATATATATATATATATATATATATATATATATATATATATATATATATACACCGAGTCTGTAAAGGATACTAACACTATGGCTATTGTGTTATTAACCGATACTTACAATACAATAATTTTCTTTTAACACTTATAATTTTTTCTTATTCTTTTCTGAACGTATAGAACTTTATAGTGAGAACCGCTTAATATTTGTCTTTGTGCGGTAAAAATAGAAATTTCTGCATTGTGAAGTTGATTTCTTTTGTTGTTGCTTTTGTGTCTGGATTGTAGACTGTTTATCATTTATTTTCCGGAACCACCAAGCCTATCATGCAACGATACTTGTGTGACGAAACTGCACACATTTAATTACCCATGACTATATATAAATTGTATAGACGACATGTTATGTATTTTGTTATGTATTTGAGACTACTACGAATGAATGCCAAAGATATGATTTTCCACGTTATGTATATATATATATATATATATATATATATATATATATATATATATATACATATATATGTATATATATATATATATATATATATATATATATATATATATATATATATATATATATATACCAATTTGTTCCCTTGTTATTCAGCTTTCTGCCGTTCTCTGATGAGATTACGTCAGTATCTGAAACTGACGGTAATTTTGCAATATTCTCTGACTGGTTAAATAAAATTGGATGCGTGTCTATATCAGGTTTGCAGATCTGAGTTAAAGAAATGAATAGCACTGTTAGTATTCATACTCACGGTGGTTACACATCGCGAATCCCGTATTAATGCTTTAAAATGCCAAGCGTTCTAATTGCATTTCGGATTATTCAATATGCCGATTAACAGAAAGCTCCTGTGTACGAATCGTACATACAGTCTTGATTACTTTGTCGAGATTGGTAAATAAGTACGTAGCCATGGCCTAGTAGATTGATTTCTACTATAAAAATGTTTTGGGCGCATGGAAGAATAAGAAATTTTAATCAGGACAGTTAGTAATAAATAAAAATCACCATAAACACCAGAAACCTTGGTTTATTGCATCTGCTCACTTGAATTTGATGAAATTCATCTGGATTAGTATACGCACATTAATTTTAATATTGGAAAGCGTACACCCTCTCACACACACTTGCACTCCCACACAAACGCAAACGGGACAATTTTATTATTTGGGCAATATTTATAATTTATGTCATAGAAAATGCCGAATAGCGTTTGCTTTCATTTGTGTGTCTCTTTACGTGTTGAACAAAAGCATTACGTTTCTATTCTAAATAGTTAAGAGAAGCTGACAGATTTTTAATGAATACAAGGCAAATTTGATCCCAGATAATCAAAAAATAAATCGATATCTTTCATAATTTTCATTGCGGGATTTTTTATCAGTTATATTGTGTGGCTAAATGTATAAATCCTTACCTGCTTTGGAATACACAGTGCCTGAGATTAGAAAAGAAATTATTTGATCGTTATTGGGTAAATGTTGAAGTGCGGCGGGGTGAATCAGTGGTTTGAGCACCAGATACTGAAACAGACGTTCCCAAGTTCGAGCCCTGTCCGCGACAAATTCTGGCCAGTACATGATGAGTTCCCAATAAGGACGAAACCGGTCTACCGAATGAATTGCTTTTTCTACATTATAAAACTGTTAGTTTATACTGACATATGTAAGTAATTAATGGGTCAGGTGCTTATATCAAGATCGCAATCTTGATTATAATGAGTGTCGAAGCCATCAAGATTTTAGTTCAATAAAAAACTCTTCTCCAACAAAACTAAAACTGTGCGTTTCAGACGTTGATTTAAGTGGAACCACGAGTGTAAGCCCTTCAGCCATATCTGTTATTATAGGACAGATGGAGTGCCATCTGGAGCATTAAAATTGAATTAGTGTATTTTATCTTATATTTTATTTAGAATAAAATTAAAGTAACGGAAAAGGAAAATTCGATTCATCTACTAGTCTACTTTCGTCTTTACTGAGCACTACTTAGTAGTGTCTGGGTTTGCCGGCTCCGGAGATCGAACCCAGGTGCTAAAGCCATGCGTCTAATTGTCGATGGTTCTGCCAGTATTGCGCAAACACACAAGATGACGTTTGGTATTGCACCTGTCTTCTAACGATAGTTGGACACTGATAAATCTGATATTGTGGGCATTGTACTGTGTATGTGTGATTAGAGGCCTGATGACGGTTCGGGAAACTACGAATCAAGACGTCGCCAGTCAACGAAGATTAGATTGTACCTCATTTCCAGTGGTTAGTATGAACGACTGTGAAGCCTTCTGGATAAATCCGCACCCAGCCACCACGAAGACAAACTCGATGCGTTCTTGGAAATGTGGATCAATCGGTGCTTTGTGACGACCCGCGAACGTAGATCTCGGAGAATGAAGATATGACGCTCGCACTGCGCAACCAGTCAAGAAATATCTTACAGTTGTACACTGTGTATGATTGTAATCTTACGTTGATGTCGGCATTAACTTGTGTGTACATGAATAAGGATCTTGCAAAACTGTAAACTTTAATGTGCACGAGATCAGCGCATAAGATGGCGTTTGGAGTACATTTAGTTATTACTCTGAAGCGGTCCTGGCTAAGGCTAATGAGTAACCCAATAAGGCGGGCGCCTTCGCTTTGTAGACGTTTCTGTTTTGCTATTGAATTTATTGTGTGAATCCATGTTTCGATCTGGCAGTAATGTCTCAATTGTTTCCTGATTTTTCTTTTCGCGCTAAGCATAGTTTTGTTCTCTTTTCAATTATGCTTACACCATCACCATTTCGGAGTTGAAATATTAGATGAAATGAGTGTAAACGACAACCTTCTATATTCTTTAAATCAAGTTTGTGAGCTTGAAGTAAACACCAATCCCATTGTATTTAACCAGTCGTCGAAAAACATTGTTATGTTGTTCGACGACTGGTTAAATACAATGGGCTTAGTGTTTACTTCAAGCTCGCAAACTCGATTTAAGGAATTGTTACCATCACCCGCGCAATCAATTATTGTTTAACCTTCAATATTGATTTATTGATTGTTGCGGAAACCTAGTCTGTATGCAATTGTGTATTAGGAATTACGTACCTAGTGACAAATAAGTACATTTCGGTTAATAGGGCCTTATCAGTGTCAGTCTCATGGTTAAAATGCGTTTCGTGCTTACTGGCGAATCATCAGTTGGAGCCGGTACTACGCCCGATACCCACTATATATTGGGTCAAAAAATGTGGGACAGCTGGACAGTACAGTCACCTATACGAGGGTTTATTTGAGCAGTGATCACGCTAACTTCATAGAAAGACATAAAGTCTTGACTTTACGTGCATTGTTGTATATATGCGAACATTAAACATATATATAATCTATCAGAACTTCAAAACAATAGAACTGGCACTATCATAACATAATTTCTCATAATGATATTTGGCGTATGAAGTGCATTGATTTTTCATCTGTGCATGAATTTAAATTTCGCACATACGTTATTGCACACACGCATTTTGTGAAATGAGATTGAGCTGAGATGTTCTGATTTTATTTAACTTCGATATTGGTGCATCGGTGGGTGCGGTATCATTTGACTTGTAGCCAATTGTGCTACAATACCTTTTTTCTTACCAGGCTTTAACTATTAACGGCTAGTGCCTCTACTTGCCCTGTTTATAAGCTTAAAAAAGAGGTAATATTTCTTCATCTTAAGATGATGTAAAAATAATTACCATTGAGAGATTCTGCTGTTGCACTAATCTGTTCATTTTATTTTTAAACACCTAATGTTTGTGCTGACTGTGACGTGTTCTTCTGTTCCAATTGGAACGAACATGATACTAAGTACATCATACTTAATACATTAATACATGCACACCAGTTCCGGCAGCCACTTATGTATACTTATTATATATTTAATTTAAATTGTGATAACTGATGTGGATCGAGGCCCGTGTATAAGTCCTAGTTGACATTTCAGTCATTTTAAATAATTGCTATTCTCAAATTCGGGAAAAATAATTCTACCTTTCAAATCATGTCCTTTGTGTCCTATTTTATCTTGGCTCGTGGTTTGGCTTTAGAGTAGCCATACTGCTACATACGTATGCGAGATTGCACCGGCCCAAATTTATACATCATAGTGACGGCTCCTACTGATGAACCGCCAGTAAACACGAAATGTATGTGTTCATAAGATTGCACCGTTTTACATATCCCTATGGTTCTACTTAGTGGATTTCTTTACAAATTATTCAATATCTAGAACATTAATGCATATGATTTGAATGATTGGTGAGCTTCACAGGTTGACTCACCGCGAGGTGCGTTCGCGGGTTGGTGCTTTGCACTATCAGTTTCGCATAGATCCGATTGATTCCCATTTCCATGTACGCATCGATTTTGGCTTCGTTTTGGCTGGGTGCGGATTCGTCCCTTTCTTCCGAAGGCTTCAACGTCCGTCATTCTAGCCACTGGAAATGAGGTCCGGTCTGATCTTCGGTGACTGGCAACGTTTCGGCTTGACTTTTCCCAAGCCATCCTCAGGCCTCTAATCACGCATACGAAGGAAGATTCTTACTATAGCAGATTTAAGCAATTGCATGACTATATAATACTGTTTCATTGTTTGCATGTTTAAGAGAAAGCATTAAACGCGTGTGGGTATCGACTTGGCAGCTCTTATAAGCGTGTAAATAGAACCTAATGAGAGTGGCATATAAATTCTGCATTTCAAATTACGTTTAAATGTGACCATATATATCATTATGAATTTCCTAACGCTTTGGACTATAAATATGTAATTCTTCACATAAACATGATCAGTGCCTTATTTAAATAATCGCTTCACTTTCTTTTTCATTAAATTATAACTAGACTGGTAAAATCATTTTATAGTTGCTATATTTCTGTTATAATTTCAATAGAGGCGTGTGCACACATCTATGTAGACTCGATAATTCTTCAAGCATAGATTGATGCAAAATATACTTGTTTTACTGCTATTTCAACGCCTTGATATATATATATATATATATATATATATATATAAAATGAAAATCTCACAAAAAACTTATGTTGACATATGACATCAGTAATCATGTAGTATGCGGCATAGGTGGAGCAGTGGCTAGAGTCCCAGCCTCGGAAACAATTATGCCACGGTTCGTGTCGTACTCGCGCCATAATCTGACAGCACTTAACAAATTTCAGAAGAGACCAATCAGATCTGCTGGATCAACTTCCTTTGCTATCTTATGCAACGTTTTGTTTATACTGACAGCATATTTAATTAAACAAACATTGCTTGCGATCTTGCAGTAGGCACCTGTCCGTTCATGTACCCACATTTGCCAGTATAAACTAAGTATTGTTTAGTGTTGAAAAAGCGATTCATCCGGGAGTTTGGTTTCGTCCTTATTGGGTATTCATTACGTAATGTCCGGAAATTTGCCGCAGACAGACGCGCCCAGATACGAACCCTGTCCGTGACAAAATTCTGGACAGTACACGGTTAGTTCCCAATAAGAACAAAACCGATCTTCTTGATGAATTTCTTTTTCAACACTATACAATATTTAGTTTATACCTACAAATGTATGTACATAAAGGAACAAGTGTTTATATTAAGAACGCTACATTGATTATAGTAAGTATATTTAATATATATATATATATATATATATATATATATATATATATACATGCATGCGCGTACACATTCTTGGTGTATAATAGTAGTGGGTTGACCTACACGGAAAAATGAATATTACGTGGAGACGAGTTATTTTCTTCTTTCTCTGTTTGCGCGAATATAATTGTCGAAACTTCCTCGTATTCGGACATTGAGGTGACACATGGGTCGGTGAATTTTGCACATTTCGGCATGCTTTCTGTGCCGGTAAACATGATGTAGCATTTAGAAATACAATTTTTTTTGGTGACATCAAATTGATAAACTTCCTAGCCCTTGTTTTGTGAATCATGGTGCTTGTATCTTTTTTACTCTGAATATTTTAACATCCAATTTCGGAAGTCTTTTCCAAAAGTAAGCACATCTCACCGAGAATTTGACATTTTATAAATGTAATTATATATTTAATTTAAACGACGTTATTTATTCTTACTGGTAGATCTCTTAATCATAACTAAATCTTCTCTAGATGGCTATGCCTCATACATGCGTGTCTGCATATGCCTTCATTTGTACACCCATATAAATGAAACTACAGTGATCTTATAACACCTTCTGAAGAAGATGTAGCCTTAGCTGGCATTTTTATTATAGTTCACACCGGGTCACGCACGTGAAAGCATGGGTCGCCCTGGTGACCATTGTTGTAGCATTTATACATCCTTAGTTGCGGTTAGCTAATATATATATGCAATTGTGTATTAGCACCTAGTAACAGATTAGCTCTAATAGGATTAGAATGAAATGCTATAGTCGGCATCCAAATAGTTGTAGTGTCATATGCATATGCGTCATGTGCCTACTGGCGACTAATAGGTAGGAGCAAGTATTACGCGCTAGACACACCTCTTATTTGGCAAGAAATGTGTGAACGTTAGACGGTCTAATCTTCTATGCGAATGTATATTCAAGCTGTAATATAGCAATTCATATATAAAGTCATTGAAAATGCATTTTTAAAACAAACTCACATTATATAATATGTACCGTACCTGTAAACGTTATCAAAACTAAATTTAGAAAATCAACCTTTTAAGAACATCCGATATACCACTAGAGCATTATAAACCGGTTTAGATCGACAATAGTTACAAAATTTCATTGGAATCATGATAAAATTCAAAGAAAAATTTAGTTTTTGTAATATATTTTGTACGGAGTACTGGTATATATATATGTGTATATATGTATATAATTAGGAAGAAAATACAGATTAATAAAAAAATGATAATGTCAATTTATTTCGAGATTACTAAATTTCACTTTACAATCTTTCATTTATATACATTCTGGGTTTTTTCATTTGATTATGTGGATGTAAAACTGCTGTCAGTCGCACGTACTGACGCGTTCCGACCTTCCATGATAAACATTAATGTACGATGACAAACTGGTCAACGCCGATCAAAACGCAATGCACATATATGGATAGCAAAAATAGATATGTTGTTCGGTGTCTTGCTAAATAAAATGGGATTCGTGTCTATTTCAAGCTCGCAACCTTGATTTACAGAATTGTTGTCAACACCTACGCAATCTATATTTGTTTAATTAACTCGCCTGTACGTGTGACTGACGGTCGTTTTGCTATGTTTTTCGGAAACTGGATAAATCCAATGGAATTGGTTTTTACTCCAAGCTTGCAAACGTGATTTAAAGATATGGTCCCATTGTTGGTTTGATTATTTACCATGCAATTGAGGTGGACAGGCTAAGTTCCCATTTTCACTCGAGCAATAGAATTGATTCTTCATATATATATAACTGTACTTGCTTTGTAACAGTGCTGAGATTTCTCGAACCAAAAGGTCATACCAGAGCTTATCTTATCTTGTCTCGTCTGATTTAGCTTATCATTACAAGTTCAAATATGTGTCCTTTTCAGCCTTTTTGCAGTACTTTCAACACTTCTTATCCGTGTTTTAGGTACATGCTTTTTATTTGGCATACTTCTCCGGAATCACCGACAAAAATCTGCTAACTAGCTGCCTTACGTTTAAATATTGTGGTATTTATTTAAATAATTTTCGTATATTGCCCTATATTGGAATTATTTTATTCATTATAGCGAGCGATAAATGTGTGCAGTCATTGGTTATATATTCGGTTCTTAGCACAAATAACATGTATATATTTGTCTATAAGGTGTGGCGTACCTAGTAAGATATTTTACAATAAGAATAAGTGTTATCTTATGTATAAATTAGTTTCAGACCTATTAGCGACTCAAACTTACGTTTAGTTAAGACTTGTGGAACAGTTGTTCCTTCGGCGTTTCGTAGTACTATTTATCTATCTCGCAATGGTTGTTTGTTATGAAATTAATCGCAAATGCCCTCATTTAATTCGTAACCGCGTTCAAACACATGTAACACATGCAATTATTATGGCAAGATTTAATGTTTTGTATATTGTCAGTACAAGGTCAACATTAAGTAAATAGCAATTCATTGTATAGACCCGTTTCATTTATTATTTTACACGTTAGAAGTACTTACCAGGTTGCGGCTCGCACCGAAGCACATTTTCTTTAGTCTTCCGACCAATCAATTGGGTTGCCCAAGCCGCGCAATACCTACAGTTTTCAATTAATTTTTTTCGGTTGGAGCTAAGTTGGCATTGGTTTTGAACTGAAGTTGCAACTGTCCAATCCCGATCTGTCAATACGCGAGAGACTTTCTCTCTCTTTCTATATATATATATATATATATGTATATATATATATATATATATATATATATATATATATATATATATATATATATATATATATATATATATTGGATGCAAAGTTTCTTAGCAGATACGAAATTTCAATTTTGCGGCTTTTGCCACATCTTTGTAATTTGTACAAGTAAGCAGTTCATATGTTTACCATGGCGTGCTTAGCAGCAAGCTAGATTATACACGATTTAGTTTACGCCAAATTAAGCATGAATAGAATATATGATTGCTTTGATTCAGGCGGATCATACTTAGTAGTGTTTCGTCCGCGGGCGTGGAGCAAGTGTAACGGTGATAACCATCTATGTATTTCACATTTGTTTAATACCATATTTGCTATATTCTCGTCGTGCTATATGAATTAGATTGTTCTAACAACGTTATGCCAAATACTGTCAACTGACAGTTTCGCTTAAGTTTCAGAAATTTAAATCAATTCTGCTTTTTCCATATTTTCGCAGGTGAAAGAGTTTGTCGAGAAGTATCTTATTGAGTACCAGCGAGAAGACAACGGACCCTGGTTTCAATATGTTCAGCAGAATGGCGAAAAGGTGAGCAGTTGTCTTAAGTGTAAATTTTGCCTTTAATGCTGTGGTAAATTGGATTAGAGTTTTACTACTCAGTTTCTGAGGGGAATCAACCTGCTGTTCGCCTCTTTTATGAAATCTGTGAAGTGACTTGCTAATGATGAAGCCTATATACGTCTAGATTCTTTTATTGATATATATATATATATATATATATATATATATCTCTATATATATATATAATTAAAAGTATGGCAGGAAATGGTTACATATAAGCTGACGGTATAAACTACTAATTGCATACGAAAAAAAATTCAATTCATCAATTAGACCGGTTTTGTCCCTATTTGGCACACAGAAAGTAGTTACCAGAATTCCCTCCGCCGAGACCTGAATCCGTATGCATTGGATTCAGTCTTGCAACTAATCCACTACGATAGAATACATATGGTTCATATTTTCAAACACTTTTAAGATTCTATTTTACTTTAAAATTCTCCTTTAGATCCGCAATTTTGTTTTGTACAAAATCCGATAATTAGTATCATCCTTAGGACATATTTCTAAATGCAATTGTTTTATTTCAAAATGAGTTTAGCATAACTTTACAGACTGTATACAAACTATTTTAAAATTATTTTATTTGCCTTAACCGGAAACAGTTACTTTTCATACTGAAAAAACACTACTCTTACAATAAATATAAAATTTGGAAATGTATTCTAAAAAGTACACAACTAATAGGTTATTTACGTGTGCATTTTTAGTAAATATCAAGATTTTTCATTTTGACCTATTTGTTAGAACTTTGATTGTAGAGATTACGATACAAAAAATAAGGTTAGGCGTATGGTTTATAGAATTTTGTTTGCGATGAACTTCTTTTTGCACGATTGTGTGTTTCGTATATGACGCACCTAGAAGTATGCAGATAATATCATATCATTCGTAGGAATTGTGTTTAACATTAAGGGCGAATGTGATTTGGGCATGCTGGGAACTGTTCTTGAGTAGCCAGTATTATGCCGCAAGTCCTCTTAAGAGTCTGCCAGGCAAACACTCAATTAATCTCCTGGGCGCATGCCTGTGATTTTTATGTAAACTTTGAAATTCTTTTATCCTTTATCGCTTAGTGGCTAGTAATAATGATGCAATGCGTTTTCCCATAGATTACTCAGGGTTAACGTCTTTACTTCAAATGCACAATCAAACAGGTAACCGATTCTGCTCACAGCGACTGTGGTACAAGACCTTGATCCTAAAGATACGGACATGTTTCCACGTATGCACTCCTGAATAATGAATATATTATTGCATTTATATACCACGTCTCAGCATTTGGAAAGTGGTGTGAATCAGAGGTTCTATTTCTTTTAAAAGACAAAATGTTAAATATCTTGGTCTGGACTATTTGATTACTTGATTAACTTTTATGGCTATTTTAGTTTTTTTCAAATCTGTTCCAATTGCATATTTTTATTCGAATTTTTAATGGCAAATAGAATTTGTGTTGTGCATTCTTTGTTTAGACTATTCGATTTAGGTTTTATTTTACATTGGTTATGTTTTTTTTAAACTGGTGTAAAATGTTTGTTTATGAACGATTTAATGAATCTGTCTGTGTCCTTTTTGGGAAGCTTCAAAGTATGTCATTTTAAATCTTTTTTAAACGACATAATTTATGATTTTGAAGCTCGTCACAGCATTGCAGCATTCTTTCATTGACCAAACGAAAAACAATTAGCAATGTTTTAATTGAAATGGTGCATGCATTATGGCAACAGATCAATAGTGGCTAGTTCAATAAACGAAATAAATCGGTGCAGTACTGGTCATTGCATTATTACATGATCCATATTACGAATAAAAATGAGAACAATCCCATGTTAGCTAACGGATTTGTAGTCGAACTAGGGTTGCTACTTTAGCAAATCCATACACTTTGGCCTCGATCGACATTTCGTGGTAATCATGACATAATTCACTTAAACATGTAACAGTTAGGTACTATTTGTTGCGTAGAACTAATATATATGCAATTATATATTAGGTGTTGCGCCCTTAGTAGCAGATAAGATCAAGTATGACCAGAAGAATAAACCAAAGATAGCATTTAACGGAAGATATAATCTCGTGTTCATATTCGTTTCGTGCTTACTGGCGGCTCATCAGTAGGAGCCGGTAATACACCCTTTACCAACCTTATATTTGGGTAAGGAATGTAGTAAAATAGGACGGTACAATCTCCTATACGATTGTGTGAACTTGCAATATTGAAGCTAACTTTATATAAAGTCTTCGACAATACGACTTAAAAGGCAACTCATACCATATAATGTATTTATCAAGCCTGTAAAAGGTACCAACACTATGGCTATTGTGCCTGTACCTGATACCAAAATTATGGTTTCCGAGGTGGTACATGCTACCAACACAATTAATTGAAATGTATGCTAAAATTCAGCAAAAGTGAGAGTTAAAACTACTTATGAACAACTATCACACCAGCAAATCCATACCTTCTGGCTTTGGTCGATATCAGTTATCAATTTTTGGGATAATCATGGTATTATTCAATGGAAGATTGAATTGGTATATGTTCATTGTTTAAGAGAATTAATATAAACGTAATTGAGCATTATTTATTGTAAAAAAAATAGTTCAAATAGGTCTAGACGGACATACCAAATTCAGCATTATGAAAAGTTATAATCGAATGTGCACATGCATTTCGTGCATACTGACGTCTCACCGTCCATCATTTCTTGAAAAAAATTACAGTTAATTATGGGTCGTAGTATCGACTAGTTGAGCGCTTATGATGAAAGTATTGCCAAAGAGTTTATACATGGGATAAAATCTAGCCTAACGAAGTTCATATAAATATTATAATTGCATGCATGGCACGAGTCTCGAATAGGTAGTCGATCACTCTGAACTACATGGTTGTAGTGCGATTTGTACTTGAAACAGATCTGACAACCAATTATATATAACTCATTAAGGAAAAAAGCGTAATCTAGCAGATGAATTATATTTTATATCCTATGATATGTTTCGAATAGAATGACAATCCTGCTAAAAAAATTTATAAATGAATTATATGTCGGGTGGTCTAACTAATGGTCTTCGATACAGCATTGGAGACTGTACTGGAAGCGCCGGAAGATTACCTTACATAGTTCCCTACTTCAAATTTAGTTGAACTTGTCTTATCAAGTGGCGAACGCCGAAAGAGTGTTGTCCATGTTAACTGGTTGTGGTTCACTCGACTTGGAGATTAGTTAATATGTTGGCGATATGACAAAGCGTCAAGTTTTTATAACAGGTTATCTATTCAAGTTCGCAAACTTAAGATAAACACCAATACTATTTTTAACTAGTTGTACAGCATGGCAAAACTTCTGTCAGCCACACGTGCTGACGAGTTTAGACCGATGTTCATCATCATCATTTTCATCCTCATCATCATCATCATCATAGCACAACGGAAAACCGACTAACGAGGATGAAACTGCAATACACATATAAGACAAGAAAAGTAAGATCAGCAGCTCTTAGCCCTTGTAATCTTGCATAAAATGTTTTTGATTGAAAAAGTTGGTCGCACATTTTTTTTGACTAACCAAAATTTCGTTTCTGCAGCTTTTACCACAATTATGCAGAGCATAAAATTGAGCAAGTTAGATTTTAGGCATTCCTTACTTATAAACAGATTAGATAATATAAGGCTTTGAGGATGTCATATTTCATAAAAAGAGCCTGCAATTGATGCAGGCGTTTCATTCTTAATTTTCACTAGCCAGAAGCTGCTAGCGCTGATAATTAGCAATACTTCTGTTCAGTTGCACTTTTGGTTAACTCTGGATTTGGCATACCCTCTTCATGCTAACAACTTGGCAGAGTTTGAATAGACAATGCAGACTTTTAACAGAGACTAAAGTTGGCGTTAATGGCAGGTGGCTGCACACAAAAGAACAACACAGTCCGTAAAAACTCGCTTTGCTCTAGGCATATCACGTTTAGGATGCTAAATCATTCGGAATGCGACTTAACTGACTTGGCTCAAACGCAAGCAATGCGTGCACACTTTTTAAGCACTGGTCTAGGTGTTATCAGTACGACCCTGCAACAATTATCTTCTTTAGTGCACACCAGACTATTGTAAAACAATGTAACATGCGGAAAGGTGGCTCAGTGATGAGAGAAACAAATTCCAAAGCAGAGGAGGCCAGGTTCGAACCCGGCCCGAAGCAAATTCTGACCAGTACATGATGAGATCCAAATAGTGAAAAAACTGATCTACTAAATGAATTGCCTTTTCTACATTATAAAATGCTTACTTTATACTGAGATTTTTATGTAAACAATGGGGCACAAAATTATTTAAAATAATTGTAATCACCGCCCGTGCAACCAATGTCATACTTAATATGACCGGATGTTTAGAAAAGCCGGGAGAGGATACGTTATTTTGATAATTTTTTCAATGACGTTTTTTAAATCAGAAAACACTATTCTCATTCATTAGCAGTCGTAAAAAAATGAGAACATGTGCCATTCATGCGTGCTGATGTGTTTCACCCTTCCTTGCTTAGCATAATTGCTCGATATAATTTTTTCGATGGACACTTCCGTCTTTTTGTGCAGATTCGCAATTATCCGACTTCTAAATTTTAAAATAAGTTATGGGGACGTAGGTATGAATTCCACTATTACAAATAGTAATAGCTCAAAACCTCGTGTCTTGTCTACAATGAGAAAGTTTATATTTGTTTCAGATTTACTTCTGTAAGTCTACTTTATGTATTAACTCAGTTTAATTATGAAAATTACTTGACTATCACGATTTGAGCTTTTATTGAAGCAATTTATCCTTTCAAAGTATCACACTTTGATTGCACAGAAATTGTGCTGCTCACATTTCCAGTCAAGTACAGATTATGTGTTAGCCCCATGTTTAATTT
The DNA here is from genome assembly GCA_029291075.1 of Eudiplozoon nipponicum. Classification (NCBI taxonomy): domain Eukaryota; kingdom Metazoa; phylum Platyhelminthes; class Monogenea; order Mazocraeidea; family Diplozoidae; genus Eudiplozoon; species Eudiplozoon nipponicum. The sequence goes on from JAQBSW010007234.1 coordinate 38,670, forward strand.
TGCTTTCGTTTGGTCCTGGCTAGTCAGTTTATCGTGCTGGTGATGAACATGGAAGATCGAAACGCGTTAATAGGTGTCAGTGACGGTACGTTTACTTGTGCTTATCTCAAGCCATCAAACTTGATTCAGAGCTTTCCACATGATAGAAAAATGTGCGCATTTTAGGTTCTGTTGTAGAAATATCAAAATAATCCTTCTTCGTATTCATATGTAATTGATGGAACACATTATACGTCAATAGAAAACCTTTTATTCCCCATTGAATCATTTGATCTTTTTGCTACTGTTTGTTAATATAATATTACCATTGTAAATAACAGTGGTATTGTTAATATTAATAGATATTACCAAAGCGTATAATAATAATATTTTGCGAAATTAATGATTATAATTGTTGACACGAATGAAAGTTTTATCTATAATAGGCCCGGTCATTTCATTTCCGACAATTGTCTTCTAGGCAGTTAACAGCAATGAACTTTTATGACTCTTTTGTCTGAATTTCACAGCTTATAGCACTGATTATGTACATACAACGAATCTCAGTGTTTCTCGAAGAACAGTGGATTCTCGATTAGATGGCGTTCACATGGCTTTTAAATCGGACCTTGTTAACTGCACTGCTAATTATGACAACTAAACTGTTAGTATCAAATCATAATATAAGTTATGTTCTCGGTTGTGGAGAATTAACAGGCACATAACAGGACATAGAACAACATGAGGATATGTCAAATTCAGCATGAACTAAAGATATAAACTCATATGCTGAATCAATAAACGCTTCCAGATGCTTGCATTTTTTGCACCGGTTATATGGCCTGATAACTTTTCTGTATGAATAAAGCCGCTTTCTATATAACTTAAAGTAAAATCTTTTTAGTAAAAATAGCATAACTGGTTTGCGATATTGGTCAGTGTTGTCACCAACACTGTATTCCGTCCAGTCAGTCTATTTAGTAGACCGTGGTTGCTTCATTGAGTAACTTGGCAATATTTGCCAGGTCAGCTTGTTTTGCTTGAACCAAATGACTCACACTGAAAAAATTCTTGAGGTATTATGACGACACCGGAATAAGAATCGATGCATACTTGTCAGTTACTTCAACCATTTAAGCCTGAACTAAACGACTAACAACAACTGTGAATTTGAAATATCCTTTTCTGAATAAAATAAATAAATATAAAAATAATAAAATTAAATTAAAACTTTGAGTCTAAATGGATGCCATATGAGCTCCACCTAAAAGAAAAAATGGACTGACCAAGTTAAATTAGCTAGGATATAACTGTAGTGTGCGGCATGGTGGCTCAGTGGTTAGAGCAACATATTCCGACGCAGGCATGTCCAGGTTCGAGCCCTTCCCGCGGCAAATTCTGGACAGTACGTGAAGAGTCCTCAATAAGGACGAAGCCGGTCTACTGGACGAATTGTTTTTACTAAATTAGACAATGATTAGCTTAGATTGACAAATGTATATATATATATATATATATATATATATATATATATATATATATAATGGGGTTCGTATTACGTCAGATCGCAAACTTCATTAAAAGGCCAACTGCCATTCAATGGCGATGTCCCTGCAACTGCGATTGACTTACTGGACAAGGTGTTACATATGTCAGTATAAACTAAGAATTGTATAGTGTAGAAAAGGCAATTTATTCTTTGTAGATTCTACCTCGATGCGATAAACCAACGTGAAACACACTTATTTACAAAAAATCATTCATTTATCAAACGTATTAGCTTTAATTTAATTACAATGTTTGATGCACTAAGATCAGAATTAATAGGTAGAATTCGACATTAAAACTGGTTCCGAAGCAGACGTGCCCAGGTTCGAGTCCTGTCCGCGGCAAATTCTGGTCAGTACATGATGATTTCCCAATAAGGACGAACCCGGTCTACTGGATGAATTTCCTTTTCTACACTATACAATTCTTAGTTTATACTGACATATGTAAGTAATTAATGGGTCAGGTGTTTATGTCAAGACCGCAACCTTGATTATAATAATTGCTATCACCACCCGCGCAACCAATGTTCGTTTAATTATATAAAGGTGTAACATTTCATTTTGTTTGCATGAGGTATTGAATTGAGGATTGATAAACGATTGTGTAGGTGATCATAACATTTAAATACTGTTTGTTGCGGAGAACTAGTATATATGCAAGTATGTATTAGGTATGGCGAACCTAGTAACAAATTAGTTCAGTTGTGACCAGAAGGATAAACCAAAGGCAGCATGGACGGAATGTATAATCTCATGTACATTCGTTTCGTGCTTACTGGCGACTCATCAGTAGGAGCCGGTATAACGCCCTTTAACCACTATATATTTTGGTCAAGAATGTGGGATAATAGGACGGTACAATTTCTTAGACGAATGTGTAAATCTGCAATAGTGAAGCTAACATCATATAGTCTACGACAATGCGACTTCAACGCTACCTCACACTATAATATATATATACCGAGTCTGTAAAAGATACTAACACTATGTCTATTGTGTTAGTAACCGATACCAGCATTATTGTGCCAAAAAGGTACATGGTACTAACACTATGGTTGCCGAGTCGGTACATGGTAACAACTTGCAGGATATCAATTTATGCTACAGTTCACTGAAATTGAGCACTTCAACAGTTTCTGAACACCTGTTATTCCAGTAAATCCCTATACTCTGGTCTGGATCGATATCAATTATCAAATTTCGTGGTAAGCATGACATCATTCAATTCAATTTATAACAGTTAAATACTGTTTGTTGCGGAGAACTAATATATATATATGCAAGTATGTATTAGGTGTTGCGAACAATTATTTAAATCAAGGTTGTAACGAAACTAATCCACTGGATGAAATGCCTTTTCTACTTTGTAAGAGGCCTAGTTTTTAGTGACTAAATTATATATATATATATATATATATATATATATATATATATATATATACTGGATTGGTGTTTATATGACACTCGAAACCTTGGTTCAACTAATGCATGAATAATATGGGGAAAATCCAAAACGTGGCCTTCGCCAATTTCAGTTTCGCATACGTTGCACTTGAATGAAATGTTGGTTGCACAATTTCTGTGCAAGGTGTTTATATCAAGACCGCAACCTTGATTATAATAATTGTTATCACCACCCGCGCAACCAATGTTCGTTTAATTGATTATGGTAATTTAGATTCAGCTTTTCATTGCTTAACGCATTTAAATTTAGTGTGTCTGCCCTCTTACTATCCAATACTCGATTCTTCTCATTGATAACAAGTTCCATGTATTATTTAAAAAATTATGAGAATTGTTTGTTCATGTGTGGCTTAAATATGTGGCCGGCACACATTAATCTTAAATTTTACCATAATTCTTGTGTACTTTTCTCAATAGCCTTCGTAGCTCGACAAGATCTTGAATCCTTTACATTTCCAGTTGCACCAATTTTTGGCCTTGATTGATGGGTTCTCACTTGTCTCTTCATTTTGAAGCCCTCATTCAGCTGCTTGTCTGAAAA
>JAQBSW010007235.1:0-42201 GCA_029291075.1 Eudiplozoon nipponicum
TGGGATAGCCATTAGACAATAAATCGTTAATTGCTTTATTATATTCATTTTCTTTAGAATCTTGACTAACCAACCTGTCAATTCTTGAAAAGCAACCACGAACTGTCGATAATTTATATTGAAATGGCACAAAACTGCTGTAATGCAAATACTGTGCAGATCATGTTGGTTTATAGTAAATTGTTCTGTTTAATTTACCATTAGTTTCTTTCTTTAATAGTACATCTACGAAAGGCAGACAGTCATCTTTTTCGTGCTCTGACGTGAAACCGATATTCTTATGTGCTTTGTTGAAAGTTTGAAGCAATGTTAGTGATTGCGACCTGTTCTTAAGTACAAGAAATATATCATCCACGTACCGTATATATTGAGCACATGGTTAGTCAAGATTCTAGAGAAAATGAATATAATAAGGCAATTAACGATTTAATGTCTAATGGCTATCCCAGACAATTAATTGAATCAATTATTAAAAGGGGAGTTAACCAGAACAGACGTACTATGGGCCAGAAAAGAAAACCGTCTACCTAAACATCCCATTTAAGGGGGATGCAGTTTCGCGAATGACAAAAAAGAAAGTTGAAGCAGCATTGACACGCACATTTAATGCAGCCAAACTACGAGTGCTATTTAGGGTAACACCATTGCCTTTACCAGCAATCAAAGAGAAACAGCCGTTAATGTCGATATCTAATATTATTTACCAATATACATGTGCAAGTTGTCGATCAACTTACGTAGGCCGATCGACCAGACGGTTAATTACTCGAATGAGAGAACATTGTAACATAAACGCCTGTTTTAAATCAAATGGTGAATACACGTCTACAATTGCGCAACACATCGTCGGAACATCGCACGTATGTTCTCCAGACGTAGCATTCAAAGTAATTACTAAATGTAAAAACAAAAGAGAGCTAGCCACATACGAAGCCTTATGGATAAACAAATTGCAGCCGGATTTATGTAAGCAGAAGAAGCACGTACAAGCATTGAGTTTGAACTGGATGTGACGTACGCAATTTGATTGGTTTCTATTTTTCACACTCGCTTTGTTCACGTATTTCTATCTTGTTTTGCTTTCCAATTTATATATAAAGATATGTTCATGAGTAGATATTTGAGAAGACCATGCGAAAGAAAATTTTCTTATATCTGATAAAATTTCTTTTTGTTTTTGCACATAAAAAAGGTACAATGAATTTTATTAAAGCTCGCATTTCAAAAGAATATATATATATATATATATATATATATATATATATATATATATATTTATATATATATGTTCTTAATGCGTCAATTTTTGTTAGTAATTTACGCATCGCGATATAAACCATCAATGCTTATTTGCAAGCTACACCAACCGCTAAAAAACCACAAAGACAAACACAATCACGGATTCTTTCGAGTTAGCCAAGGAATTGAAGGGAGAAAGCATTCAGGTAAACAAACCGACGTCACCTGACGTTTCCTTTCCAATTTTGAATATACTACTGAAAAATCAATGATTACATTCTGTAAACTGATTCACAATATTTTTCATGATTTCCATTCAGACATTGTTAATTTCAAAGATCTCATATCAGTATGTAGAAAAACGTGAAACTTTCTCAGTACATAAGTTTGAAAACGAGATAGGCTGTCTTAGGGAAATATTTTCTAATGGACAATGGCCACAAATTACACAACCTAACACCAAATTACTAGTACTCAGTCAAATTCGGCTACCACTTGAACCAGCAAAAAGAGAAATTCGATCGGATTGGCAGAAAACTGAATTAAAAAAGACTGTGTAAACCCCATCGCTATCTATATAAAGATGACAGTAATTTCAAAAAATGATAAGAAATAAACACTGAAACCTGTACAACCTGTGCTGTCACCAGGGCGACAAAATAAAACCAATGAACAATGCGATAAGCAAGAAAAAACACGGAGGAAAATATGTACACAAAATAGCCAGGAAAGCGAACATTTGTTGAAAACTCAATACATCAATAGAAGAATTATAAATCTCAAACATCCCTCGGAAACATAATAAGACTGACACCAAAATGCGTAAAGATGCATACGCAAACTTCCAAATAAAAACGCAATTAACCAAAAACAGGAAATAGAATTAAAACTTGAAACCAGACTATTTTGCATCCAGTTTATCAAATGAAAGCCCAGAGTGAGTATAACTGATAATTGTAATTTTCAGTTGAGTATTTTCAAAATCAACCGGCCACAATCTACAATTAACATACATTTTAATATTACTTTTTTTCTTCCTCAAAAAATTTACTGCATAATATCCAAAGACAATGAGCATCATAAAAATGTATATGTTGCTAAGTGTGAATTCACTGATAAAAATTAATTTTGATCCAGTTTGAAGGAAACACAATCTTAAAATGACAAAAATTATGAGGTCAGCATGTGTAGTGAGGGTTCCAGTTTCGATCACCTATTCAGTCACCAATTCGAAACGAGCCTTTTATGGTATAGAAGGGGTTGCACTAGAAAGCATACTGTCAATGTTATATAATGAAATTATAATTCTCTAGTTAGAATAAATACTTCAGGTGAAAATACCGCCGAAGTAACCAACAAAATGTACTTAGTATACAAATTGTCAATGTCAATTTGAGCAATCCTTATCACAAAAATTGACACAGTCAATATCAATAAGCACAAGTGATTTAATTTTATAAAATAAAACACGATAAAACAAGTATAGAGGAGACGATTTAGCACAAACAATTATGAAATCTATTTTAAAGAGCTAATATCCAGGTTTGACGCTTGTCACTTAAGCAATGCGACTCGTTTAGAAACAACGCTCGGTGGAACGTTACTTCTTTGTATACAGAATAACTACATGCTATGTAAACAAGTGTTTAATAATAAAGGAAGCATTACTAAATAAAATTAGCAATGATTTTAAATGTTCAATAAATGACCATGCACATTAACAAGACTAGTCAGACCAGTGCTAGAGTTAAGAAAATATGCATCTCAATACCAAAATAAATTAGTCGCATTGCAAATGACCAGACTATATATATATATAGATTCAAATTGTGAAAATGGATTTTTATTATAAATATTTTGTCATTATAAGCTAAACCATTCATCTGGTAAAAAAGGAAGTTCATCCAATAGATCCGTTTCATCTCTATTGGGGACTGTGTATTGTCAAGAATTTGTCGCGGACAGGACTCGAAAAGGAGCATATATGCTGCGGTGTCTGAGATTATTTACTTCGCCGCCTTTGCTGTACAATACACATAATTTGATACCATATGCCATTTTGAGTTTCTGGTTAGCTTCTATTACGAGTGGAACCAATTTGAATCTCTTAGTAACTAAGGTTTTTACTAGCTACTCCTGATCTGTCATTATGAAATTACATAGTGCCAAATGGGGAAGATATAGTGATTTGATATATAAATATATAAACGTATATATATATATATATATATATATATATATATATATATATGTATATATGTGCGTGCGCGCGTACCCGTGTCTTATAGTTATTAAGGACCGCATTTCTACCTTATTCCTAACTTAAGATTACTGTTACCACAAATTTAATGACAGAAGACATTACGAATTGTAAGTGACCATATTCGCTTTACAACTGTTTTTTATTTTGCTATGGTGAACACTTGATTTTATTTCCAGCAAATAAACATCGAAATGTTGCTATAAACATTTATAGAACATAGTGCAAATATGAATTAGCTTGAATGAAATCGATAGGATTTCAACATGTGAATGATACACTGAGAAATCAATGGAACGATTTTAATTGTCTTCAACAAACATTTATCTAGTATCACAACATTTATGTGTCATATTTACGTTCATGTAAATGTAAAATACACGTTCTTTGTAAGTAAATGTTGTAAAGTTTATTAACAAACAACTGCGCTGCGCAAGGTACAAAACAAAAATTAATCATTAATTAAAATAGAAATACGACGGGCAATTGATCAAACTGTTCAACCAATACAAATCAAGGAAAATACAAATTGTATGGCTAGTGTAAAATACTTCATTCTTGAACTTATGCTTAAAATATAATATTGTACCTCAATGTTTTATATTGAGCTAGATAGAACAGGAAAAATTATGGATCAGGAACTTTCTATAAATTTAATGAAATTATTAATAAAAAACCAGAGAAAAGAATTTTTGAACTAATTAGAAGAGAGACTAGAATAAGATCTGTGTTGCTCTTGATATTAAATACAATGGACTTTAAATACATAGATGAGTTCGCTGATAAATCTAGGAAAAAAGAAATTCAAAAGGCTAAACAGAGGCATGAGAAGAATCTAGCTAACTTGGGAATTTATAGGTATCCGAGAAAAATTCCAAACGATTCTGCTGTGTCTAAACGGGTAATGAATCTCAAGGATAATGAAAATAGAATACTTAACCTGGGATTGAATACGGCCGTTCCATTAAAGCACATACCTAAGAATAAAATTACCAATTTCTCTCAGACAAAATTAAAATTAAATTTTAATTGGATGTTGCCAAATTGGTGTTAGAAAATTGACAGATTAAATGTAAGCCGAATTATAAATTAAAAAATTGAGATCGAATTTTTTTATCTAATAAAGTAATATGCCTTAAAGCAGATAAATTTGGAGCAGCAGCGCTAATGAATCAGAGAGATTATAATGGTAAAATGTACGTGAAATTAAATAATAAGGAAGTTTATAAGAAGACAAATAAGGATCCAACAGATAAATTACAAGGTGAGGTTAAGACTTTAATCAATCAAATGATTGGGTCTGAGGGAATTAGATTCAGTGCTTGGAAACGTGCTAATACAAAAGGACACACTCCCTCGTAGAGTTTATAGTTTAATAAAGATTCAAAAACAAGATAATCCACTTAGCTTAATTGTAAATGTTTAGAATTCTCCAACTTATGAAATGTCCAAAATTCTATTCCATAGAATAAGAAATTACACCTACTTTCTACATTATACATTAAAGAACGCATGTCATTTCACTGACATTATTAGTGAATATAAATTATTAGATAATGATAAACTGGCAAGCTTGGATGTAGTATCTATGCATACTAACATTCCGGTCCAAGTTGCATTAGAGTGTGCCAAGCGTTGTTTAATGGAATACCCTGATATATTAGAAGGTAGTTAAATTATGTTAAGGAGTATTATGGAAATGGTTAAAATTTGTATGTCCTCTATATACTTTATATTTAGAAATGAATTCGACCTACAAGTTAAAGGTGTTCCTATGGAGCAACCATTATCGGCCCCAGTAGCTAATATTTACATGCATTATATAGAAAACAATCTCTCGTTCAGAACTCCACTCAACTCAAATTTACATTTGATAATTTTGGATGATATAATCTTAATTTGGAATCATTGGGATATGGAGTTGGAGAATTTTCTGTATTTGGCTAATCAACTAGGTGAGTTAAAACTTACATTGGAAAAAGAAAGAAAGGATAAATTCTCATTTATGGATGTAAGCTTCAAACGAATGGGTCAGATATTAGAAAAAAATATTTATAGGAAAGATACTTATTCTGGTATCCTTCTGAATTACTGCTCTAATCACCCGTTTTCGATGACAATGGGAATTCTAATAATAATAATAATAATAATAATAATAATAATAATAATAATAATAATAATAATAATAATGATAATAATAATAATAATAATGTCTTAAAACAGTAGATTTAAAATATAGGGACAAAGAACTGATGAAATTGAAAAAAATATTCAGGATAAATGGCGGCAAAATTACTTGTTAAAATCGTAAACGAGACGCTATGGATATTTAATGCAAAAAATAACCAGGAAAACAGGTAAGAGGTTTAGAAAGGCAAACTGAAGATAAGCACAGAACTTTGGTTCTACCAAATACCAGGTTAAGCAGAATGATTATGACATTAGCAACGAAAACAATTATAGACACCAACAGTGTTAACAATACTGTAGGATTTTATGAGATACCTTATAAAGATTGCAAACTCAGGCATATAGGTGGAACAATGTGTTCAATAAAGGTACGTAGAGGGGAGCATAAAGCCACATGGAATTATGAAAATAGTCATAGATCAGATCAAGCCAGGCACTCAATGGAAACAGGTCATTAGATAAACTGTGATGGATCTAAACAGATTAGATTAACCAGATTGATTAGGAAATCAATCGAAATAAAATCAGAAATGAACGCCATGCATGTAGAAAAACCCTTAGGTCTTACATTTAATGAAGTCTTCACGAATATCAAGAATCATGGATTAAAGAAATCAGAGTCAATAATAAATCTAACTAAGAGACCGTAACTATGAATTTCAGATAGTAAAAGGAACAATTTAAATGAAGTTAGAAAAGTGTATTTTGTCTGATATACTATAATTGCAGCGAAACGTGTGTAATGGGGGACTAACGTAGTAACTTATATGTTGATTTAGATACATATATATATATATATATATATATATATATATATATATATATATATATATATATATATATATATATAATATGTCTTGTACGCATATTTATAAAGATTTAAATAAGACTTGCCAGGACCTCACATGGTTGCTTATATGTTTATTTAAATATGCAGATAATATTTGGCGTGTACACGTAAATTTTTGGATATTATCGATTTATATAAGATGTGAGATGAACTTCTATGGACCGGATATTAGGACAAAAAATTAAAATACTTTAGGAAGTAAAATTAATATAAATACATCTGTCTTAAATGAGGATACAACATTTGACAAATGTTGCCAAATTATGGTGTCAACCATGAAGATGAGATTGTAAATAAAGTCCCAAAAATTCGGAAAAGATTCTGAAAATCCGGTTCCAACGTCATTTTCAGACAAGCAGCTTATGAACGGCTTCAGAGTGAAGGGACAAGTGAGAACCTTATTAATCAATGCCAAACAGAAACTTTGCAACTGGAAATGTAAAGGATTCAATATTTTATCGACCTACGAATGCTATCAATTGTCCCGAACAAGAAACAGGTGAAAAAAAGATAATAAATAACAGTTAAAGTTAAAACAACATTTAAATTTAGTAAGTTCTAAAAGTGGTAATTGGAAAATTTATATTTGTAAATATGGTTCAACGTCCAGAGGTATGTCTATCTGTAAGGATGCCGACCAGTTAGATCTTTGGTCATGCATCTGTTTTGTTCTTGCAGCATCAAAATCCCGTGTAAACAAAAAATATCGTTAATTATCAATATAGTTTTATTTGGCCGATTGCGCGTATTTACTGAATTTCTTTTTTGAGTCTATGCTGTCATTTATTTTATATTCCTGTTATAAGCATGTAACAACAGTAGATTTAAAAGAAGAGAAGAGCGAAGAAAAAGACGGCCATTCACATGATATTGAAGTAAAGGTCATGCCAGACGATGAGGCACACAAGAAAAAGGGACATGGTCACTCACACGAGGTAAGTTACTCCAGATAGAACAATAAAATACCATAGCGCAAAATAATCTTAATAAGCCTACAAATTTAATTGAAATGTAACACTCAACATTCCAGTCAAATAATAATTTCAGTACACTTCACACTTCTCAGTTGAATGAGGGCCTCAATTTGAAATGCGTATATTTTCTGTGTTTATATTCTTTTAAACTATTTACAGCTTAATAAATTTAAGTTTTTGAAGATGGCCCGGAACCAGTGAGGAGGAAGATGGAAATCTTCCTTATGAAGGTTCATGCGCATAAGTCCTGTTGGCATTCATGATCACATCTGATTGTTTAACGCATTAAATACGAGGCCTTATCTAGTTACATCGATTTCTATCTCCATCCTACGCATTGTTCAACCATTTTCAGCGAAACATTTCATTCAGAAGTCTTTAACAAAATTCATAGGTATATTTATGCATATGCACGGCTAATAGCATATATATATGATATATATATATATATATATATATATATATATATATATATAAACTATTGGAACCATAAAAATTGACTTAAGTAAACCATAGTGAATAATACCCTATATAAGCTTGGTACATATTATATATAAATAGTTGGCTTTAAAATCGCATTGTCAAAGACTTGATATAAAATTAATTCCATTCGTATAGGAAGTTGTACCATCCAGTTGTCCAACGTTCATTGACCAAGTATACAGTAGGTATAGAACGTAGTATCGGCTCCTTTTGTGGAGTCGTCAGTGAGCACCAAATGCATGCGTACATTAGTTAATATCTTTCGTTCACGCTAACTTTGATTTATCCTTCTGATCGTATTTGAATTAATATTTTACTAGATGCACAACATTTAATAAACAACTTGTTTCAAGATTGTTCGTTTCCATACTTGAAGTTTGGCCTTTAACAAAACGAATTATGCACAAGATTATCTGTATGACTTAATTTCGACAGTCTTTGTAAATCTGCGCAATCCTGAATCCATGATGGCGGATTTCAAAAAATATTCTATTTCGATAAAACTTCATGTATCCCTTTCAGCGATATACTCTTTCAATTGGTGTGTATTTACTGCATCAATATGCTAATTAATTTTTTTAATTTTAAATATATAACATATTTTTGCTTAATTTCAAAGAATTGTATAGGATTTTTTGTTATGAGTGTTTCTTTAATTTACCTGATGCATCTTTTCTTTAAGCTGATGCTTTCTTGAAATAGAGTTCTTCAATGTAATAGATTGATGGTTTCACACTCCAATTTTATGAAATCGGTAGTTTATAATATCTCCAATATTTATAGATTGTTTACTCTTTTGTTTTATTAAATTATTTATGCAAAATAAATGGACAACCTTAAAGATAATGACCAATTCTTGCGTAATTTTGACGACTAAACTAATAATAATTCTATATCCATTTCTATTGTCACTGCTAATTTGAACAGTATTAAATTTAGTTTTAGTTAAATTATAATTTGCCTAGATAGTTACCACGTAACTGCTTATTTAAAATTTACAGGTTCCCGTATCCGTGGCAGCTGTAGCATGGATGGTGATTATGGGTGATGGTTTGCATAACTTCACCGATGGAATGGCAATAGGTAAGATTCTAAAACTTATTCAAATCTAATTTATCATTCAAATAGTAACAAGATTGTAGCTAAAAACAATATACGATTAGCAATTTACGAGTCTATTTAAAAAAAATTTCTTGCCACTCATAAATTATGATATGTCTATTTTTTGCTTCTTGAAACTGTTATTTTGTAGAACATGTACTTGACGTAGCACGGGATTCATCAAACTCCTTGTTATTATTTAAAGTCAAGACATATTAATACCTTAAATTCTAAACTTTGTAGATGCCATAGTCGTTTTTGCAGGGTAATATTTGTCATTTGCTAGCACATTTGTCACTAAAATATGTTTTTGGGACAGAAAGTGATAGTCGTTGTTAGTAAATCTATCCATAGGTTACCTATCGCATTAACCTGAAATTAGGTTTAAATATTAAAGTAGAATGTAATGCCGATTTGCATAATTAAGACCTTAGAGCACGTGCTCAATTCATCGATACGGAGCTGATTTAACTACGTTACTCTATCGTAGTTGTCAACGTTGAATGAGGTATAAATGATAAGACAGCTGGAAATTTATTTAATGATTTTAATTGGGATTACATTGCAGCACTTCATCAAAAAGAAAAAAATGTTTTGTGTAGATGAAAATATACGCTCATATTTGTGAAGAAGATTAGTACCAAATTCCGAATATTTCCAGTTCAAATGCATGAATAAACTGCATCCAGTTCTCATGATACGTTGATTACTTTGCTGTGTCGAAAAGGGAAAATCGTCGTAGTATAATTTTAAACAAAAACCAGAAAACCTTAAATGTGCAATTTCTGTTGTTTATAATATCGCTTTATAAGTACGCTAAGTTTATATTACCAGTAATAGAACCTTAATTTTGTTGATAAGTACCGAAACAATAAGAAATACTTTTCTATGTTATTATTAAAAGAATAATATCTCAAGCACATAGCAGTTCATTGGCAATATCTGTTATTAATGAGTGCTACACTATACAATTATTAGTTTATACTGACAAATGTAAGTAATTAATGGGTCAGGTACTTATATCAAGACCGCAACCTTGATTATAATAATTTCTATCACCTCTCGCGAAATCAATTTACGTTTAATTATATAAATAAGTGCTTTAAATGTCAAAAATCCATTTCATTTTGCTTAATTTAACGTTTTTAATCACGATTTCGGATTGAATTCCATAAGATAATATAGTAAATATTTTGCCATTCGTTGATCAAATGAAACGTCACCTCAAACGGATCACCGGCGCTCAGTTATTAAAAAGCTCTAACATCTTACATTAATCATTTTTTTAAATAGATGATTTCGCGAATAATAATAATTTTTTAAAACTGGGTTATGAACTCGAGACAAAATCATAAATTACATGTTAATTTATCAGTCGTAAAAATTAGCTAAACTACAGTCAGTCGCACTCTCTGACGCATAGCGAAATTCCACGCTTACCAGTAGACAATGATAGCAAGCGGCTTAACGAGAATCAAACCAAAACGGCTAAATGAGGTATAGAAAATGTGATAACCCGCTCTCACCAAGGAAGTCTCACGTGTAGTGCACTTGACTCGATATGAATCTTGCAGCTGACAGTTGCAGTCAAGTGTAATGCAGGCAAATCGAAAAGGTTACGAGCCACGTATCCGATTGTTCTCAAACTATAAATGAATTACCGATTGACAACGTCTGTCAGTTTTCTCTTGCTCACGGATAATGATCCTGAACGTTCGAAAAGCATCAGCACATGCGACTTACTGTTGTATCGCAATATTGCTCCGCTGGTATGATAAAGTGAAAATGAAATTTATCTGAATTTCGAAAACCTTATTTCAACAATTGTTACAACCACCTGCGCAAACAATGACTGTTTAATAATGTAACCTATATGAATTTCGCGCATGCTACAAAAATAGTTATGTTTCCGACTGCATAGAAATTGTGTAGCTTAAAATTTCACACAAATGCAATCTGTTCATGCATACTATCAATTAGAACAGAATATCTGGTTATACATTAATTTCCACCGAATCCACGTTAGTCAGTTTGCCGTTATGCTGTGATTATGATCAATATTACCTGAACAGCGGCAGTACATGCGAGTGAAGGTTATATGTTTATACTGCTGAGCTTGTAAGATAAAATGATAATAAAATTTATATAAATATCGCAAGCATAAGAAAAAATTGTTGAAATCAATCTCATAATCTTGCAAACTTGATTTGAAGAATTTGTACCACCACCCGCGCAATCAATGATTGTTTACTTGTATTACCTATATATATGTTCAAAAGATTGCTGGTCTTGACCGTAAAGAAAATGTGCAGCTGACATTTCCAGTCAAGTAAAATGTACGCGAGATTACTAGAGATGAGAGCAGCATATTCATTTTTGCCTTCCATATATATGAATTGTGGTTTGATCCTCGCCAGCCAGTTTGTTGTCGTAGTCTGTTTATGATCATGGAAGGTCGAAACGCGTCAGTTCGTGCGACTTAAGGTAGTTTTGCTACGTTGTTCGACGACTGGGTAAATACAATGCGAATGGTGTTTTTTTCTTCAAGCCTGCAAACTCGATTTAAACGATTACCTATTCGTTCAACTTATATGAATTTGACGAACGCTTCGAAGACGTTAGGCTTATGACTGCAGCGAAATTTTGCAATCAGTTCAAGCCTACTATGGGATAAAACAGCCTGTTTGATTATCAATAATTTATAGTTATGCGCAACCGAAAACATCAAATTGGTTAGCACAAGGGTAATTACACTTCCTACGAAAATCGAATATTTTTGTGTTTTTAATGAAGCAAAAACGTAGTCCCCAGCGTATAAAGGAATAACAGAGCACTTGCTTAATAAAGGAATAATGTGTCAGTATTGAATAAAGCTAATTTTTGAAAAAAGTGAGAAAGGATTCGTTGATTGGCCAAGTCACCTGGTTGCAAGGAAAACATAACGCCTATTACAACACAAAGTAAGGGTAAAATTGTATTTCTTTCAAATGTCAACTTTAGTGTATAATACGTTCACGACCAGGAGTAATGATCTCCGAGATTTGTGCTGTAAATATAAAAAAATGCTGAGTCAACGAAAAATATTTAATTACAGCAGTTTAGCATCTTGGAGTTTCAAGAGCATACAGGTTTTAAAGTAATTTCACAAAAATCCATTAAAAATTACTAATAAAAGGGCGGTATTTGCAAATATTGCTTTCTGATGAAATAAATGTAAAGAACCTTTTAAAGAAACATAAATTTGTATAATCAAGGGTCTTCATAAACACAATTTATTTAAACGGTGCGCTAAGAGTAACAATGTGGATAGCATAATAATCGTTCGTTGATTGGTCAAGTCATCTGGTTGCAAGGAAAACATCACGCCTGTAACAACACAAAGTACGGGTAAAATTGTATTTATTTAAAATGGCAACTTAAGCGTATAATAAGTTCACGACCAGGAGTAATGATCTCCGAGATTTGTGCTGTACATATAAAAAATGCTGAGTCAATGAAAAATATTTAATTGCAGCAGTTTAGCATCTTGGAGTTTCAAGGGCATACACGTTTTAAAGTAATTTCACAAAAGTCCATTAAAGATTACTAATTAAAAGGCGGTTTTTGCAAATATTGCTTTCTGATGAAATAAATTCAAAGAACCTCTTAAAGAAACATAACTTTTGTATAATTAAGGGTCTTCTTTAAAAAAATGAGTTTAACGTTGTGCTAAGAGTAACATTGTGAATAGCATAATAATCGTAATTTGTATTTTCATATTACATTTGTCTCTCTTTAATTTCTGCTCATTTGTTAAATGCTGAACTAATGAAAGGTAAAATAAAAACTTTTGAATTTGCTAATTGCAATGGCGATTTAAAGATGTGCATACTTGAAGCAAGGAAAATAGCTAGTTTTACTTTTTAAAGCAGAGAGAAGCTATTTAAATTTTGTGTTGTAGAGTATCAACTAGTATTGATTAGTGTGACCAAGTTTACACTGCTCTATTATTTGCTTGTTATTTAATTGTCATACAAAAATCAGACAATTTCTTAACAATGAGTATTGACGGGAAATATGCCATTTTGCATATCTTAAATTTTGATACTTTTACTAACATTTACTATAACGAACTAAGTTTTTTTCATGGCTTCTTTTTACGTTTCAGAAAAATTGAATTTAAAAGCTAGCCAATAAGCAATTAGTGCGGGTTGGAAATTCTTCTCCATATAACTAACAACAATTATTTTTAAATATAATCGCTGTTAACATATAAAACTTGCTGGTGGAAGTGCAAATTATTTGAGTTAACAACCATTATCGCAAATTGTCTAACGTATTGCAATCATTTTCTTTCTCATATTCCTCTCTATATCGTGGGTAGTTTAATTTGCAGCTGCTCGTTTTTCGAATAATAATTTTCACGGCTATAACATCAAGTTTTTCTTTTCCTTTTTATATTTATTGTGGGAATTACAATGTGTGCATCTTTGCAGCTGGTTCACACAGGCTTACATTCCGAAACGACAAATTATGCAGTACGCGCATTAGTGCTTTAATTATTTCTCTTTTGAAAAAATTTTTTTGACTCATTTTCGCATTTCTCAATTATTTATAATTTGTTTTTCTCTTAAATAATATAATAACGATAGGTTATTCCTCTTTCTGAATTTTCTTCACTTTTTTTATCTAACACTTTTCATCTTATCGTAGCTATCCTTTTTCTATATTTATCTTTTAATTATGCACGGTCGTTCTTGCCACTCGTGTTATAATGACCGGAAGTCACTTTTTGCTTTCAGTTTATTACTAGTCTCTGCACCAACTGCAAGCTATATAAATTTCAAATTGCAAAGATGATAAAATATGCCTATTATTCGACGTAAACATATTTTAAATTTGTAAATAAATTGGTGTGGAAAATAAATTTACTGAATTGCGTAATAGTTTCACATAGATCTATTTCATACGCCGCCACCAATTCAAGGCAATTTTGTCTTAATTGGCTTTGATGAGAGTTCATTTATCTCCTATTTAAACAATTTCCGTGTAGATAAAACTGAATAATTGTGCCACTTCTGTTGGAGTAAGATCAATCGAATCATGTACATTCATCGCGATCAACTCAACAAACAATACAACAGTATTTCAAAATTAATGCTTCACTTCCACATAAACGAGGAAGAAAAGATAGATATAATAATACAAAAATCATTAATTTAAGCAGAAATCTGTTGAGAAGAAAATTAAAATAATTTTAGAAGGGTGGACCTCACACAGATTCCGAGAAATGCCTAGAAATTCAACAGGAAAAAGGCTACGTTTATTTAAACCTAAGTCAACTTGAGAAAAAGAAATATAAACGGTATAACTTACTTGTGGATTTTACAGTATCGCTTCATAAAAAGTACCAAATATTTAGTAATAACTATAGACAAAATACAAAGCAATTAAGATGAAAATGACTTCTAAAAACCGGCAATCAGATTTCCCCTTAGCAGAATTCGATGAAGCATCATGCAGGTTTTAAAAACTGACAATATGATGACGTTGGCTCCTTTCCTGTATACGAAATTATTACCAAGTTTCGATCCATTTTACTTTTATTATTTTTGCTAAAATAAACTTTGTTCCTCTTTTGGTTTACACGATCTGGGGCTGGCTGAATGTATAATGCAGAAAGTTGGCCAGTTGTGACTTATCCACCCTCGCACTGGCTGGAATTCATACTTTGTCTTCTATAGCATGTGATTTATGCGAAGCCCTAAAAAGGTGTAAACTAATCTGAGTTTATTATCTTGATAATACTAGAGTTAAGCGTTTAATATGGTGACTTTAGCACAAAGTACGCCTGCCTGTTTCGAAAATGCAAATGATAGTTGACTCGCCTCAAGCAACCGGAAATATTTTATCATTTCGTATTGTACTAAATTGATATATCATCACTTTACAAATTATACAACCACCAAATTACCTAATGCGAAGGCTTTATTAACTATTAAATCTTTCTTTCTAAGAATGATTAAAGATCGTCTTTCAAACTGTTCATAAGTTTTTGTCTCTTAAATCTACCATTATTATTTCAAGCGGAGTTAGCACGAATTTGGCCATTAGTTCAAAACATTTCCACAGGCTTATCATAAACCAAAAAAGAAATTCTACCTTATAGAGTAGCAACAAAATAGTGTATACAAAATCTTATTTTGATACACAGTATGATCAACTTTCATTATCACGACCATTAAATTTATATTTTAGAAAATCTTCAAATTTCCATTGAAAGAAATGCTGTTTACATAAAAAATACAGTTGAGGTGTATGTTTAGATGGTATTTCCAGCAAATTCGAATGTGAAATTACAACAAATGAATTTATGTTTCGTGTCAGATTAGTTACAAAATTTCCGGTAGTCATGGATGCAGCAGTGCTATCTATAAATAATTGCTTCATGATCGTTTTGCGTCAATAATTTTCTAAGAAATAGAGAAAGTCACGCTGCGCAACGCTTCTATATTTATGCGGCGTTCTTGCTATTGAAGCATAGACTATGCTTCGCGCAACTTTCAAAATCTTGTCCACTATACTCGTTACACATTGAGTATAAAATATGTCCGACATCGAAGTAAAATTCTGCGTTAATTAAGCGCCCTAAATGAGCACTCAGCCTATAGAGAAAATTTGAAAATTTTACCCTTTATTCAGTAAACTAAAATCAGATTATAAATCGGTCTTGCTGTTGGCTTTGATGCACAACATGTGGGCGCATACAGAACAATATCGACACCGCACTGTCCAGCTGCGAAGAATTCTTTCTTACCATAGATCGTAAGGCAATTTCGCGAAGATAATTATGATTCGCATAACCATGCAATGCTCGTAAGGTTTCAGATTCTTATTTCGGACACGTAAACATAATTATCTAGTTCATATTTAATTCATGTACGAACTTTGTTTGTTTATTTTGCTGCGGATTAATGATGTTGTAGTGGAAAACTTTCGTGTTGCGTAATTCCTTTTCGTTTCTTGCTTTATAAAAACATCTAAATTTGGCCTGGTTTGGAGTGTGATATTTTCCAACAAAGTGTTCAGCAGGACAACTGATAGCACTCGTAGGTCGGTAAAATCTTGAATCCTTTACATTTCCAGGTGCACCGATTATTGGCCTTGATTGATGGGTTCGCACTTGTCCCTTCATTTTGAAGCCCTCCATCAGCTGCTTGTCTGAAAATGACGTTGGAAAATGATTTTCCACTTTTGTTCCAACGTCATTTTCAGACAAGCAGCTGATGGAGGGCTTCAAAATGAAGGGACAAGTGCGAACCCATTAATTAAGGCCAATAATCAGTGCACCTAGAAATGTAAAGGATTCGAGATTTTATCGGCTTGCGTGTGCTATCAATTGTCACACACAAGGAAAAGGCGGCATAACGACCAACATGAGGACAGTACTGAGCAATATAACTCAAAGTTTAATTTGTTCAGCAATTATGGAAATTTTCTCCTTTCACCAGCTAGAGTAATTTTGTTCGTAGTTGACTAGTCTGATCTACGTAGCACACTGAGCTGCTATGGCATGTTGAAAAATATTTTTTTAAAATTTGATTGTCGAGTGCCAGCTTTATATTTTCCAATGCCTTGTTTTGCGTACGCGGTTTGTGCCTATCCAGTTCTGTTTCCTTCTTTACTTTGTTTATTATATTACCATTAAATCTCAGCAACATCTCATTTAATAATCTATCTATTATACTTGACGGATAGCCATTTATTTCGAATATTTCCCTTAATCTCCTCATTTCCATTTCTCTATTTCTTAATTCCACTATTCTAAGACTCCTTAATATCATGGATTTAAGAATGCCTATTTTCATTCCATATGAGTTATTTGAGAAGAAATTAAGGAGTCTGGAATAAGTCTCTTTCCAATCTGGGACCATTCCGTTTTATTTTAACATCCATAAAGGGTAATTCATCATTATTCACTAACTGGTTGGCTAATTTTAGAAATTTATTTTACTCATTATCACTAGGATTCCAAATTATAAACATATCATTCAGGAATCTCAAATACAAGTTTGGCTTGAGAGGTGATTTTAACAATAGTTTTTATTCAAAATAGTGCATAAAAATATTAGCAACCGGGACTGATAGTGGATGTCCCATAGTGACACCTTTAACTTATTTATAAAATTCATTTCCTAAAATAAAGTAGGTGAAGGACATACAAATATTTAAGATTTCCATAATACTACTTAACGTCATTTCACTACCTTCTATTATCTCTGGGAACTCTGTTAAACAACGCTTCACACTTTCTAATGCTGCTTTTACCGGGACATTAGTATACATCGATACAACGTCCAGGCTAGCCATTCTATCATTATCATTCAAATTATATCTAATAATAATGTCAATAAAATGATATGTATTCTTTAAAGTATAATCTAAGAAATAAGTATATTTTCTAATTCTGTTGCATAGAAATTTAGACAATCTATAAGTTGGTGAGTTTTGTACATTAACGATTAATCTAAGTGGATTCCCCTGTTTATGAATCTTTACTAGACCATAAACTCTCGCAGGGACTGTGTCACGTTGTATTAATGAATTCCCAAGTCCCTAGATCTAGTGTCCATTTCAATCATTCTATTAGTATAGTCTTATATATTGTCTTATAAAGTCAAATATATATATATATATATATATATATATATATATATATATATAGGATTAGGATATTGGACTCACACTGTTGCTTATATTTATATATACCTTTTTATACATATTGATATGTAATTTTTTAAATATTGATATAAGGTGTGACTAAAGTAATAAATAAATAATAATAATAGTATATATTCATGGTTAACAACTACCAATGCTCCTTCTACCTATATATATATATATATATATATATATATATATATATATATATATATATATAATGGTGTTACGATATTATATTTACATATATATTTATATAGTTATAGATTTATTTTAGTCATATGAGCATATATTCTTAGTATTTTATATGAACCTATAGTACTTGCATTATTTCTAGGAGATGCTTCACTTCGCATTGTTGTTACTGTTTGTTTTGAAAACCATAAATGTTTCCATACTCTCTTCTTTTCGCTCTTTATTTTTGACTTAAGCGTCGCTCTGACATTCACTCTCTTTCCATCTAGGTAACTTGCTGCACCATATTTGAACTAATTTGTTACTACGTGCGCAATACCTCATACGCCATAATGTACATTAGAGTTCTCGGCTTAAAATAAAATGCAGTATTTGCCATTCAAGGTTTTGTTTTATCAGTTTTGAATTTTGATTACCGTGACGTAGTAACAATACTGTTATAACAAAAAGTTTCGATTCTTTCTCTCTCCCCGACAACATTCCGCACACAAGATGAGATTATAATTAAACGGACATTGGTTGCGCGGGTGGTGATAAAAATTATTATAAACAAGGTTGCGGTCTTGATATAAACACCTGACCAATTAATTACTTACACCATTTAAAAAAATGTAATGTACGTTGTTTTGTTCTTATATATATATATATATATATATATATATATATATATATATATATGTAGATTTAGTTGTTGGGTGAAGGCATTGATGAGCGCTAGAAATATGCATATATTGAGTTTAGTTACTGAGACAAATTGTATGTTTAAAACCAGTGATGAGTCAAAAAATAAAATATAAATAGAACGGTTTCGGAACGAGGTTACCACATATGCTTAAATCTGCTATTGTGAGTATTGTGCTGTGTGTATATGTGATAATTGGCCTGAGAATGGAACGGGGATTTTCGTTCCGAAACGTTGCCAGTAAACAAAGATGTAAAGGAACCGCATTTCCTTTGGGAAGAATACAAACTCAGCCCGATCGAAGACAAAACGGAAATGGAAATTGTGATCAGTCGGATCTTTGTGAAACTGCCAGTGCAAAGCTACAACGCGCGTACGCAAAACGCGGCATTGGAAAATGTTTAAAAATAAACTATATTGGACTCTTCAGTTACAAGGAGCTTTTTCTTGCTATGTTCGACAGAAGGCGGTCTTGGCATCCTGCAAAATCGACCAAGTGCCACAGCGCGGATTTCGTCGAGCATGTTGCTGTACATTGTTGCGTCCGTGTTCACGTACTGCATAAGATACTGATCATCATTGAAAGCGTGTAGCGCCATGAACTCCTCTCAGCTACCATGACTTAGTCCTTGTACGTAGGCGGGTGCGTATATATCGTCTGTCATAAGCTTGCCATTTGTTGGCGCACACAGCCTGCGCTAGTCTCTGTAGCGCTCCTAAATATATCATAGTAGTTACGGGTTCGTCTGGAAGGCAATGGTTGCCTGAGCAAAGCATGTAGCTTTTCCTTATGTAAATCGCATTTGACTAAATGTATTTTTTCAGCCAGGAACGTAGAGCCCCTTGGCGCCAACATTACAGAGCCTTTTTCATAGAACAATGCACTTGCTCAACCGTAGCGTTATTTTGAGTGTGATACAGTGCAGCTCGGGAATGCTTGATGTTAAGGTTCTTACAGCACTGTGTATATTCCGTTGACTCAAACTGTGTTGCATGGTGGTAGCAATACCATGTGGTGTACTAAATTTTACTAAGTCTACACTCTAGTAAGCTCCATATTGTTCATATTATTGTTACCTTTTATGGTATAAACTTGACCTATCAGGCTAATTTATCGGCCATAGCAACCACATAAACAGTCACACCACGCGCAAAGTTGTTGAACCCAGAAGATCTACAAGCAAAAGTTAATTTCGTGCCGTGAAATTGGATCCGATATAAAGGACCTTTTCTATTCGCTGCTGTTTTCAACCGTAGAACGCAGTTAATTTTTGACTGTAGCTATAAATATTTTGCATTTACGGGCCAATACGATACGATGCAATTTTAGATGAGTCGTCATGCACCGGGATATCCCGGAGTTTCCTATAAAAAATCAATCAGTTCTTTAAAATGCGTGTGTTTCCCGCTGTGCTATAATCATATGATTCATTTCCGCCATTGACTAAAATGTGCAGCAGATTTTTACCTGCAAATATCGACTTCAATACGTCTACTACATTATACTGATATTTGAATACTTTCAAGAAAATGCAAGTTACATATTTCGCTGAGCAACCGTCAGCTTTTGTATTGTTCATTTGCCTACATCTGCGTCGTTTGGGGAAGGTTAATTGTGGCGTTCACTCATTTCTGGTTAATTTGAACAAATACTGCTTGGGTTTAATCCGTTTACTGAAATGACCTTTTAGAACTAGTTAACTTGGATAACGTTTGTTGAGCGACATTGTGGTCTATAAGAATTCATCATGCCCATAAATCGGCACAGTTGTCTTATTATGGTAGGCATTAGAAAATCCTTGATAGAACTTACGTTAAAATATAATGAAATAAAAACATCAGCGGAAACTGAGTAATCAGGAACTGCATTTACCGACTTACCTGTACCCTGATTTAAGCACCTGACCCATTAATTACTTACATATGTCATTATAAACTAAGAATTGTATAGTGTAGAAAAGGCAATTCATCCAGTTGACCGGTTTCGTCCTTATTTGGAACTCATTACGTAAAGGCCAGTATTTGCTGGGGACAGGGTTCGAACCTGGTCACGTATGTTTCGGAATCTCATGCTCTAACCACTGAGCCACCCAGTCGCAAATTAAACTACATATAATTTACAGTTATATACTAACTAATGTAAATTGATTAGTCTATTTTTCCTTTAGGTGGAGCTCATATGGCATCCATTTAGACCCAAACTTCCAACTAACCATCACCAATCTGTTATTACTGAACAGAAATCACACTACATGGTGAAATATTGTTAAAATTAACATTTATATAATTAAACGAACATTGGTTGCGTGAGCTGTGATAACAATTACTATAAGCAAGTTGTCCATCTTGATATATGAACCTGACCTATTAATTACTTACATATGTCAATATAAACTAAGAATTGTATTTTGTAGAAAGGGCAATTCTGGCCAGTACGATATGAGTTAACAATAAGGATGAGGCTGGTCTACTGGATGAATTGCCTCTCTACACTATACAATTCTTTGTTTCTACTGACATATGTAAGTAATTAAAAGGTCAGATGATTATATGAAGATCGCAACTTTGATTATAGTAAATGTTATCATCGCCTGAGCAACAAATATTCGTTTAATTATCTGTACCTTATCATGATTAAAATTTTATTGGAATTCTAAGATTTTGAATATAATCGTTTACAGTCAAGTAGGAAATTTTTTGGTCTGATAGTTGCTAAAATGACAATCGTAGACAATGTCGTAAAATGGAGCAAAACTAAATACGGATGAAATATAGTTCAACGATTTAAAGCAATTTTCAAACATTCTGACTGCTGCATCGGTTTTCACTCTGCCCTAGAGATCTGATTATAGACTTTATAGTATCTGGGCTCTTCGGCCTAGCAAGGCATATACACTTATTTTTAGAATCTATACTATTTACCTAATTTGAACAAATGCTAATCCTAGCAGGGGTGTCTAGTCTTTTGCAGCAGTCAAAAGGATAGAGCAGATCTCATCCGTTATTAATATGTTGTGATATATGAACTCGCAGGCACCATCACTGCGCCCAAAGCCTAACATAACTCTACCCTCATAGTTTATGATATTCTTAATTGAGCAACATTAAGAAATTGTAACCTGTATCCAATTGTATAATCCCAGGCTTATCGTTGAAGCGCTTTAAAATTAAACTTTAATAAAACTCTATACCGGTGGTAAAGTTTCGCCGACTTTTTATCCTGAGCTGGCTATTTGATTTCGATCAAACTGTTGGGTGTTATGCGGATTCAATTTTATTGATCCAACATTCTGAGCACCAATAAGTCTGATTTTAGACTGAACGTCGGCTATCGAAGTTCGTGAGGTAGTGGGCACTAGCGTTATTTAGAAATGTCCAATTTCGCAGCGAATTGAACAGACATTTCAGCCAAATAAGCGACGTATTGGCCACTTGTGCTTCCCCCGATGTTGGTGTCTTAGCGTATTTCTACAATTTCTGAACAGTATTTCTGCTTAACGCATTTATAATTGTCACAAACGCTTCATATATGAGTTTGCTATCATAAACCGTGTCACTTTAGAACGACAAATTTGTATAATTATTCTTTATTTATTATTAATTATTGAGGCTTGGCTGCTGCTATCAGCAACATTTCCACGGACTAATTCTCTGACATTCCCATCAGCCCTAAATAGAGCCATTGGCGCGTTCTAGTCTTAAAGTGTTTAGATGCGGGTGCACTGTTTTCTCGCAGTTATTTATACTTAACATTTTTAATAAATCTTTCGGGGTACTCGTTATATAGAGAAGCAATTTTGAGCACCACCAAATCTGGCCAATCAAATAGCTGACATATGTGCTTAGGCAGATAATTTGTAAGAATAAGAAACAAATACATTTAATAAGTGACTCTACAGTGTCCAATGATTTCATGCTCGTTTCGAATCAAACCTGAAAGTCCTGATGAATTAGATTGGTTTTAGTCAACTGCTCGTCGTTTTGATTGCATGAGTAATACCAACATCAATTATAAATTGAATACAATTAATCAATTTTTTAGCAATAGTTAAACAATTTCATGTCTATGTGCACTATGACGCACATTTCATATCAATTTAAGTATATTTTACATGTTCTTTGCAATAGTTGTTGACGGTTTGTTCTTTTTTGTGTAATTTCTCATCTTTAAATTACCTGATGACTACAATTGAGCTTATTGAACCTTTACTGTATTCAAGTTTGCAATCGTGAAATTAGCACCTGACCCATTATACACATACAATTATCAGTATAAACAAATTGCTGTATAATGTAAAAAACAATTCATCATTAAATACAATAGGATTGGTGTTTACTTCTAGCTCGCAAACTTGATTTAAAGAATTGTTACAACCACCCGCGCAATCAATAATTATTTAATTCATCCAGTAGACTGGGTTCGTCCTTGCTGGGAATTCATTCCTTACTGCCAATAATTTGCCGAAAACAGGGCTCGAAACTGGGCACGTATCCTTCGGAATATGGTGCTCTAACCACTGAGACACCTTGCCGCGCACTAAGCACAATTTTCAGTTGTATACTAATTATTGTTTCTTGATTAGCTTTTCCTTTAGTTATAGCATATATTGCGTCCCTTTAGACTTAAAGTTCCAACTAACCAGGCAATTTATCCAGCAGAACATTGCAAATGTCTTAAGAAGAACTTCTTTGGTATAAAATTGCGGTGCTCAGAAAACCGTCATTAGCAAAAGTGAGCATCGAACAATTTTGTAAAGCACACTTCAGACAAAGAAAAAATGAAACAGTAAAGTTGCACTCCCAACCAAGCATATTTTCAGATGCTCTTAAAGTGAGAATAGAAGTTAATTTTGCATTGCGGAAGCTATCAGGCGCAATATCATTTTGTAGTAGTTAAAAAGAGAATTACAGCCAAGCACCTCCTAAAGATAAATGAAAGAGATCTTATCCATAAAATATGAAAATACTGCATTAATAATATGTAAAAAGATAATAGCTATTATTTGGTAATCTAAAAGTCAGAAATAAAAGTAAATTTTGCATTGCTGAAGCTGTCAATTGCAATATAATTTTTTAGTAGCTTAATGAGGAAAAACGCAATTGTTTCATGAAATGTATTTATACTAATGAATTGCTAGTGTGAGACTGCATTTGTACTATATCTTTCAAGTTTCTTATTGTACAATCTGAACATTTAATACAGCTTGCACAATTTCACTTATAAATTTGTTATATTATGCACCTGATGTTTCATTCTAGTTTAGATATGGTGCAAATAATTTCATTTTAGTATGTTTTGAAATAAGGGTTCAGACGTTTTATTAATATAACAAATTAAATTTTGTTGCAAATTCAAGTAAAATTGCTTATAGGTAACGTCTAAATGTTTTATTTTATCTTGTTAAAAATTTAACGTGATTAAAACAAAGATTTGTTTCACATTTAAAACGCAGGTGTGGCGTTTGCGCGCAGTATATCAGGAGGGATTAGTACAGCCGTAGCTGTATTTTGTCACGAATTACCACACGAACTTGGTATGCAAATGACATAAATTCTATGTTTCATAATATTTTGAAATGCATTATTTCACTCTGTTTCATTGTAGAATTTGTTCAGTTTTCTAGTTTTGTTTTTCTACATAGGAAAAATAGAAATTCTTCCTTTCGTTCTAATACTACAGTGTGTGATTTGTTTACATTTTCCTTTGTTATCTGTTCCATCATCACTGATAGTGACGCAGCAATAATAAAAATTACAAAATTAGGTTAAAACTGATTTGTTTAAACGAATTTTGAACATTTTCGAAGTTTTGTAGCGAGGAAGAGCAAAATAAAGTAAAAGCCCAATATTAAAAAGCGTAATTTAATGATAATTCTTTTCAAACTATGTTTTGAAAATTTACAATAATCAGCAAACACCTACATTTATGTAATATTATAATGTTAAAAGACCATTTGTTTAACTACCAAAATAAATTTTTTCTTCCAGGTCAGCAAAGTATTCCGACTAAACATTTCTTCTCGAATATGGTCTAATTAAACATATGCTAATTAATTAAATTATTATGGGATATGTTATTGACAGTCAGGTGTTCGCATTCCTCCCGATGTTGATCAACGTGGTTTTTAGAATTTATGAATTGAAGGCCAATTCCACCCACTTTGGTCCGGGACAATTTTATGCCATGTGCTAGTTAGAGTATAAGTGCAATCTGGTTGGAACTGCTTTGAATTGAACTTAGAATTTCAAATTTTACCTATTTGGTGATGTAAAAGTAAATTTGTTCGCAGTAATTAAGATTTCTAATACGTGGTAACCGATACTTATCCTATGATGGCAAACTTGAAGGATTTAATAATTTGTGTTAGTTAATAATTATCTGAGTGTAAATGCTTTACCTTCGGTTACTTGACATGCGTTTATTAACGTATGCTATTTCCTTTCCACATGTTTCTGATTTAATTATTGTTTATACTTTTCTTGCTGCTATATATCAGATTTCCGTTTTACATTGAATTTACCAAATTTCCCATTTCAATAATAAATTGGAGCCTCCTGGAAGCTCATTTTCTTTCATCAATGATCTGTAATTACGAACAAGTTCGTTGTATGAACGATGGATAATAAGTGTAGTGATCAACGCCTTTCGTTAAATCACAACTTCTAACTCCAGCATTGTTTAACGGAAAGCCCATACGTTAAATATTTATTCAAATTTAGACTAAAAATAAAGCAACTATGTCCGTTTGTGTGAACATCTTCGACAAAAAAAGAACAGGTGTCTTCACAGAGTGAATATTACAAGTGAAAAACGTAATTCTGAAAAATTATACTGCATCAAATTAATATAAAGTTCATTTATATTCTTAATAGTTTTACGAATATTTCATTATCAATGTTGTTTCTTATTTTAAATTAAGCCATTAAAATATGTACATTTTGGTTTTTCGCAAACGTTTTAGAATTTGTACCAGCTACAATATTATAAGTAAATGTGCGTTTTAATGTTTTCATTACATACTTGCATTCTTCGTAAAGGTGACTTTGCTGTCCTTTTGAAAACTGGAATGCGAATTCGCGAGGCATTGTTCTTCAATGTTGTCTCCTCAGTGTTGAGCTTGTTCGGAATGCTGATTGGTATTGCAGTGGGCAATATTGAGACGGCTAGTCTCTGGATATTTGCATTCACAGCAGGCACTTTTATCTATATCTCTCTCGTTGACATGGTAATTCAACTTCGGTTTTTTTACATTTAGTTAATCTATTATTGCTTAATTTGTTGGACAATTGTGATGAGCGCTCCATGGTATATTCAAACATGAATTTCACCTTTGATTGAGGTTACAGTTTAAAATGGGCAGCACTAGATGCTTATTTAGTATATAAATGTAAATACTAATTTCGGTCGCTGCAATATTATGAGGCTTTTTCTGAAACTGTAGGAGTTAGGAATGAATGATATTCTCTCATAAATTTAAATATGTTAAATCTATATATTCGTGGAATTTTAATTAATTTATGGTTCCTATATCATCATGTATAGTGTAAACAATTTGATGTGGCGCTGCAAAATACTAAATGTAAGTTAACAATAGCATTTCTGTTTTACGCAAAAGGCTTTTTGTATGCAGCGTCTAATTCGTACACGTTAAGCGTACATTTGAATTCTAAGTTTGCAACAAACCGCCAGCTAAAATAAATCAGAAGTTAATTAGCACAAAGCCAATGCGCAAATTGCATTTCAATTTTGTTTATTCTGAGTAAGAATTATCTGCCTTGTCTTATATGAATTAATATGTTACTATGTGCATACAACCTCATGTGCGAACATTTAAAAAAAAATTTTTCCATCCAGATGTTATAAATATTTAGATAGTGACGAAGGAACAATAAAATTTTATACTGCTTTTAAAAGGTGGTTGTCGTAGGTTAAACTGTACATTCGACATAAATGTTCTGATTATTTGTAGACCTGTAATTTGTTGATCTATATGGCCAAAATTCTGGGAAAATCTGCATCTTTATATAATTAAATTTATCCTTGTTTTGGTCGTATTTTAGTGTAGTGAACAACGCCTTCTGTTATACCACAAATTCTAACTCCAGCATTGTTTAACCAGATCATTCTTATAGTCTGACATTTAAAGTGAAGATTAAGTTTATTCACCAGTCTTCGCAGTTCATTTTAATCAGCTATGCCCATTGCTACCCAGTTTTCCATAAAGAACCGAAGACCTATATATTAATGATTTATTCAAATTTAGACGGAAAATAAAACAGCAATGTCCGTTTATAGGAACGTCTTTGTAATAAATGAAGACAACAATTCTCATAGGCTACATAAAAGCCTTTACCATCAGGCACTGTAGTAATTTCGAAGTCAACTAATATTTTTCCTAATGTAATTATCATACACCTTTTTAATTTCAATGTACGATTTATTCGCTTTGTGAAAGTTGAATACATATTGGCTACGCTGCATCAATCCGAATGCTATTTTTAAATTTACATAATTATTTTACTTAGACGCTTTTAATCCTTATAGTAATCATGTCTAATTTCATTAATTGACTGCTTGTTGGATTAATAAAAAGTTAACCTATGAAATTCTCAGTCTTAATTAAATACGAGAAGAAGGGCTATGCTTTCTACTTTGTTACTTTATTTATTTTATATATATAAACTATTTACTTATTCAATAATTAAAACATCAAACCTACCTTTTATCGCGGATTAAGTGAAACAGTCAGATATATGTATAGCCGCATAATTACACCTATCCTTATCTCAATAGAGAGCGCTAATATCGCGTAGAGCACATCTAGATCTAATTTGTTGCTTACACATCCACCTATTATTCATTAGTGATAAAACGAGCTGTCAATATTTGGTTTACGTTTCATGACGGACTAATTAAATATCTTGGAGCTTCAATGAAAGTAGTACATTTGATCATGTCATCATCGAATTAATTCTTGCTGTGCGGGATATTAACTTTCACATCAAGTACAAAGAATACATATAGTCATAAATTTATTGCTTCCTTGTTTAAAATGCATATTGCCAGGCAGAACGACCAATTACCTTAAAATTATTATTCCCACTTGTTGTGATCACAATTCTTTAAATCGAGTTTGCCAGTCTGAGATCAACACCAACCACACTGTATCTAATTCGTAGCCCCACACGGCAAAATTTTCGTAATTTTTACGTAATGATGCATTTTGGATTTTAATGACCATCATCGGAGAAAAACAGCATGTTAACTGTGTAAGATGGCGCAGTGAGTAGAGTTCTATTCTCCGGAGCATATGTACTCCGGTTCAAATTCTGTCCACAGCAAAACTCTGTAAAATGCTTGAAGAGTTCGAATTATTTATTTACTTGATGAATTGTTTTTGATACATTATAAAACAGAGGAGTCATACTGCCAAATTTATAAATAATGGGATTCATGCTCATATGTAGATCACATCCTCGATTTTAATAATTTCTATCAGCTCCCGCGCGACCAAAATATGTTTTTTGAATATATTTATCAAACTAATGTTATTTTATTGACTAAATTATAATAATTATAAATAACGATGAAATGTGTGTGAATTATTAATTTGCTTAACACATATTACTAAAAACAACATGAATAATGTTTCATAAAGTAGAAGCCATTGCTATTTTAACAAATATACCATTGATTTTTGGAACTTTAAATGTCTGAAATAATTATGCAAAATTAAATACAAGTTGACAGTTGAAATACATAAATTAGTTAAATCAAGGAAGCGATCTCAATATAAAGACCTATCCCATTATGTACGTATATTTGTCAGTATAAACTAAGTATTGTATAAAACAGAAATGGCTATTCGTCACGTACACCGCGGACAGGGCTCAAACCTGGGCACATCTGCTTCGGAAGCTGTTGCTCTAACCACTGAGCCATCCTGCAACCCACTACAAGATGGCTCTTTGATTAGAGCAGCAGATCACATTCAGTAATATTATATTCCATTTGTGCTTTGGGGAGTAGTATCTAAGATACTTTTCTCAATGTAATGCATGAAGACATTTTCTATAGGAATTGACAACGGTTTATCAATTCTGGCACTTTCAAATAAATTATAATTTTCTTTCCAATTTTAAAATATCTGGAAGGCATACATGTGCACATCATCTTCATATGTCTAATAAATATTTTAATTCCTTCTGTGTACTGATACTTTGGTATGACAGTTAAGCTTGCCAACCATTTTTTTGCATTTAATTCAATTTTTGTCAATTTAAAAGTATAGTGGACATTAATCAATGTATAATTTATGAAAAATAAATGATTCCATGTCATATGGCATAGAAATGTGAACATTTTGTATGTTGAGGAATGTTTGACATTAAAAATAATTCTCAAACCGTTAATTGGTTTATCATCATTTATTGCACCATACACTGTGGGTGCTACTATATCTTTTTGTATGAGCGTTAAAATTTGATTTTTTGAGTTAACCATTAACATGCATAATATTGATTAATAATTTCACCACTTCTGATAATTTAACAGCAGGGTCTTTATTTATTTGGCAGGTTATCTCTATATTACTTAGTAGATCGATAAACTTATTATTATAAGGCAGTCAAATGTGAGTCGTCGCTTTTCCTATATCTTCTATCAAGCATAAAATTTTGGTTGTTATAACCACTTCTCTGAGACATTTGAAGTCATAATTTGGTTTATAGTTATCATATTTTTGTGTTAACACATTTATTGATGTGCATAATTTAGATATAACCTTATCTTTATCTGGGAGAAATAGCGACGCTTCGATGATGCCAAAAATAATTTTATTTTTAGGTGATTTCTCAGCTGTTTTTCAACTACGAGTTAGCATTATCTGCAGAATCTCATGTTATTTTTATTTAGAAATTACAATACGTATTTTTTATATTTAAACAAATCATATCTACGGGAGTTCTATAAATGCCAACCTTCTTCAAATTTCCGAGATTCCAATATTATTGTTTTTAATCCCTTTGTCACTTGCAAAAACACTGAAATTTTCTTCATATTTAACAGTTCGAAACAGTTTGTATATTCATGTTTAACTTCATCAGCGAGCAGAAGGAAAAAACGTAGAATTTTCTTTATTTATTTCGCAATAATTTCAAATTTAAGTTTCTATAAATCAAGAACTAACGCATTCGTAATATTTGAAGTTAGATAATTTATAAGAGTTATACCATTAAAATTTACTTAAAAGTGAACTTTAAATTTAGACGTTCTGGAAAATATTTGATGTTTAAACAAAATTATATAAATGAAGTATTTTCCACTTGCCTTCATAATTGTTTTCTGACGGGGTAGTGCGAATATTCCTTTTGATCTAAAATCTGAACTATGGAAATAAAAACCTTGTTTCGCACAACAAGGATCGGTAAAAAATCATTTCCCTGTCGCAAAAAACATGTATTGTAAAGAATATTTAGGTATGGACTATATCTACAAAGCATTCAAAATCAAATATCGTTTTTGTCATACGAAAATACAACTAGTAAAGCAAGACAAAATAAATCAATTATAAAATTTTGTCTAAAATATTATATTGTTCCTAAATGTTTTAATTTTAAGTTTACATTTCATCTAGATGCTAATGAAATCCGTTAAGCCAGATCTTACGTTATTTATAATTATAATGAAATAAATGCAAATTTTAACTAATTGGAGAAAGGTTTTAAATGAGTTCGATCTTATTTTGTTTTTGGCATGCGGATAATTTTAAAAGTATAGAGTATTTTGACTGATAGTGCACGAAACAGAGATAACAAAATGGTCAGGATTGTACATAATAGAAAATTGGGAATTTCTTCATCTATCAATTTTAATTAAAATTAGTGCAACAGTAATTAATCGAATGGTAAATCTTTGTAAAGTACATATTAGTGAAAAACAACTCAAATTGCCTAGTCGTTGTTTGCACACCGTCATTTAGATTGAGAAATCTCCGAAAAACGAAATATTTACTGAGGACATCTAAATAGCGAAAATCATCTGATAAAGGTTTAGGGAGATAATTAGGATTGGACATAGTCAAAATTGTGTTAACTCACACAGATGGAAAATATAAGCTTTATTATTAAATCAAGTTTCAGAAAAGAGTTGAAAAAAACAATGTGATTTGATTGGAAGCAGACCTAGGGTGCGTGACAGTTCTGAAGAGCGATAAATATTAACAATATAAACTTACACTTCTAATCAATAGAATAATGGAATATTCGTACTTCTGAGTCTACTCATTAATAAATTCATAAAAAATTATCTAGTAAAACATCAGTAATTGTTATAAGGTCGCTGTTATTTCACTTTGATGTGCGTATGCATGCAGGTAATTTTAGTCAATTTAATGCTTTACATTTTTAGACACACGCATATATATATATATATATATATATATATATATGTGTGTGTGTATAACGCACACATACCTAGTTATAACCCAATTAATCTAATGAGTAATACATGTAAGTATAATTATATTCCTTTAGACGACATTTAGTATTTATCTATTTTCTTGTCAAATTTTTGCTGTGTCATGAGTTTATTGTTGAAAAAGTAGTCTGTAAGATGGGTTGCCAACATTTAATATCAAAATATGGAAAGTGGATGTAAAAACCTTTTTCCGCACAACAAGGATCACGTAATAAATTCCTATGATGTCCTAATTTCTTATTTATAACTCAATGAATCAAGGTTGAATACATTATTCGAAGACTTTTTATCGTCGTCCGCACCTTTAATGATTGGTCGACTGAATAAAATGCTAAACAATCGAACAGCAATTGCATTTTTGGCGGGTGCAGTCTATTTTTGTATACGGTAACAAAGGAAATAGATCATAATTCTATAGAAAGCAAGATGTTCGTGCATATTCTATTACTGCTTCGTTGTTAGGTGTTGTGTGAATACAGGACTTAGTCCGGAATGTTCGTAAGTAAAGGTAGATCCAGTAAACCTTCGGTTAATTTACCTTATTCTCATAAAAATGTTACTACATTTACTGATTATGTCACTAGTCGGTTCTGTTCTTTGTCTGACAATTGCTCATTCTGCAGATGCTGAACTTAATTCGTCCAAAACTAATAAGATAATTTAACAATAATTGATTGCGCGGGTGGTGGTAACAATGCTTTAAATCAAGTTTGCGAGCTTGAACTAAACACCAACCCCATTGTATTTAACCAGTCTACGAACAACATAACAAAACTACCGCCAGCTGCAACGCACTGACGCGTTTCGACCTTCCATGATCATCATCAGAGTACGACGGCAAACTGACTATCGAGGATCAAACCGCATTGAATATATATGGAAATAAAATTTAGATATGCGGCTCTCACATCTAGCAGTCTTGCATACATTGAACTTGACTGGAAGTGTCGGCTGCACAATTTCTATGCAGTCACGAACATTAACTGTTTGCAGTTTTCGCCACATATACATATATAGACAATACAATTTAACAATAATTGATTGATAAGACAATTACCTATCATAAATGATGTCTGTCACACGGCCGAGATGTATTCTGATATTGGTATGGAATTTTACGAAAAGAAACTATATTTTTTACCTATTTCTATTCAAAGTCTTGAATGTAATAATGTATTATAATTTTCATTAACCGTTGCTTGTTAATTGACTTTTTAATCTACCTTTATACATAGTTACCCGAATTGACGTCGACGGAAGCAAGACCTGATGAAAGCAAGATTGTGCATCTTATTATACAAAATGCAGGTCTTTTCACTGGAGTTGGTGTAATGCTGACCATCGCCCTATTCGAGGAGCAAATAAAGAACCTGCTCGGGTGAATTCAATATCCATTTTCACCTAACTAAGAAGAAATATCCACCTGAATGTTTTTTTTGTTTGAAAAAAAAATATTGGAATCAATTTATTTCATATAAAGTGGATTTTGTTTGATTTTCTTACTGATTTTTTCAGGTCTTCTAATAAATTCTTTTGAGTAACGGACATCAATTCTGTGATTTCTTGCCTTCTTTATGTTTTCTTATATCCTATTCATTGAAAGAATTGGGCAAAATTGCTATCATCTCAAAGCGTATATTAGTCTAATGCATTAGGCCAAGTCGTTATGGCATTAACGAAAATCTGATTATTTTGAGCAAATTGTTCCATTCAATACAGGCTAAATTTATATTAAATTTGAATACAAGCATATTACTTCTAGATTAAATACCACATTTTCTCTATTCTTTTATTGTGGTCTTTCTTCCAGTAGGTAATTTCACAATGCAAATTAACAGCATTTTTCAAAAATTATATAAAGTGAGTACGATTTAGGATGACATGACATAGGAAACAACGCAGTTTAGCGTTGATGCATTTTGTGTCAAATTGACATTGACAGTTTATATTTTAAAATGGTTTACGGATTCTATTGTGCGTGCATTCTGATCGCAGCTACTGGCTAAACATATAATTGTTTTCACTCACTCCCGTCCGAATGACATTGGCGTTTTCAGTAATGCACTACATATATTCTAATAATATTGGAGGAGTCTGTGTTTAAAACATATCAAAACGCTCATTAAACTATTTTTTCTCCGCATCTTTTTTTGAATTGCCAACGTTATTTATTAAATATAGTTATTTAATGCTTATTAATTGGGTTTTAAACTGTTCAGAAATAGTTAATTTGCTCGGTTTTCACTTTTCAGTTCTACGTTCTAACTTCTGATGATTATATACATTTTATAGCTCATAAACTCATCTTTTCTTTTCAAAATTCATTTTCTACATTACCTTAGCTTAATTCAGTGAGTAAATTTTGCACATTTGCTAATACTTCTATGTAATCAAACGCGAGATATTTAATAAGTACACTTTGAAAAAAGCTAATTTGAATAGAGTAGTAATCATCCAAATGCCAATTCTCCTACTTAAATACGTACAAGTAATATGGTATTGTAACCTGTGTACTGGCATAGGGCAATTACCTTCACAACTAACAAAACCAGAGCTACATTATATGAAGTCCATTCTGATTTAGTTATATCAATTCATTCATTACTACATTCAATGCTTAGGACTTGCTAATTTATAAACTTTTCCTGCCAGAAATGAAAATTTACTGTTTCTAGGCGTAGTGCATTGGTGGTTTGGGGATTCTAAATAGTTATTTTATTACAGTTTGATTGATATTTGTGATAACTTTATTCTCTAATAAATAAAACTGTCATAATATTTTGTGGCTTAAACTGTAAATTACTGTCTAGCACATTAGAAATTGATATTTATTGTATGCTATTTATTGTGAAACTTATGTTATCGAATTAAAAATTCGCATAGGAAAAGATATTTTTATTCCTGAAGATATAAAATTATTTATTAATCTAATTCACACTACTGCTTTAGACGTAGTTACCTTAACTGTGAAATGAGATGCGCAATATTTCAAGTATATTGTAATAAATTTACTAACCAGCAGTTGTTTGAATTTTTACACAATTTTGTTACATGTAATAGATTTTGCAGCCATAAGCCATTTTGAAAATGTAGTAAGTGAATTTTTGCGTGACATTTTTATAGAAAACCAAAAATTCTTAAAATGCGGCGAGTTTAGTAACCCAAATGACGGATTAGTCTGCTCTCAGAAGGTAAGCTTTAGGTTAGCATTGTTGAGGCAAACTGACAACAACTGAAAACCGTTAATTTGGAATCTGGATTTTACATATTATTTCGAGCTAAACAGAAGGTAGTTCTCGGTAAAAATTATATGCATGATTTTAATCGTGACAAAAGCTGCAACAAAGTAGAAAATGAACTCATTCAGTAAAAAAATTATGTACACTTTGGTATTGAAAATGACCTAATTATATAATTATATATGTTATATAATTATTGAAAATAGCAATTGTATATTATATTTAAAATTCTGATGTTCTATGGAATACAATGACTACAAATAGGTGAACTTTGATAAAAAAAATAGTATATTTCGTTTACATCCTTTAACTTTAGTAATAGTAATAGTAATTGTAATAATGGTTATATTAATTTATTACTACTATTTTAAATGTTATTATGAATATTATTATTAAAATTAATGATCTTGATAATAATAATAATACTATAGATGATAATTATTTTGACTATAAAACAAAGCAAAACGACAAGAGAATGAATATAACTTAGTAAAGTCTGAGAAAGTTTCCATTGATAAATGCATATTTACATCTATTTGCGAAATAATTCATAATTCTGATTACTTCAATGCTAAAAGTTCACTGGCATAACTCCTCGACCACTCTGTCAAAAGTTTCTAAAATGGAAATTAAAAAAATAATGGATTTTGTTTACAATTTGTATCATCTCTTTGCATTTATCAAACGTGTTTTGTTTGCTGGCATTGATTCATGCTTAGTTTAAATTTCTTTTCCTTATCCAGCCAAATGTAAGCTGAATCTATTAAATTATTAATAAATTCGAACTCATTCATCAATAAATATCATCCACATCATAGGTAGCATTTAAAACGCGATACTCTAAATTATTATTACAGTTTCATATCCTGAAAAACTTTTTCTAACAAGAAAAGTTAAATAACTTATTTTGATATAAAAAACGTGGCTAATTGTAACTCAAAAAAGCATATACACCAGACCAAATCAGGTGCAGAGTAGGGCAATTAATCTGTTATGCGACATTATATATTGGGCCAATCTGACATTAACAATTAGTATTTTTAAATGTTTAAGGCATCTAATGTGCATAAAATCTGATCGTGTTTCATGCCTATAAATATAACTATTAACCTGAACACTTATCTGAATCGCACATCCATTTTCCGATAAAAATTCTGCCTAACCTTTACAAGATAAAGTACTCTATGAAATGAATTAGTTTCAATGATGAGCGGTTATTCTTTTATGAGTGCTATTGTGCGGATCCAGAATTAATGAGCTAGAGAACCTTCGTTCTGCTAGCATAACTTAGGATTGAGGTCGAACTCCGGAATATTTACTTTGGGGCAAATAACTCCGACTTTAAACGAGTCATGTATTTTTTTAAATCAATGAAAATCCATTTGCTAGACTATAAACTAGAGAAATTTACCATTAATTTTAAATTTATTCGAAATATTGGAAGCTTATCTGCATATTTTAAACTTGTCTTACTCAGATTTATAACTATTTAAGTTTTTGAAAACAAAGTAAACAAAGTAGTCAATGGATAATATTTGAGCTGGTTTTTAATAAATAATTCACACGTAGCCATGATAAGATAATGAAAGGCGATTATAAAGTACACTTTCAAGTTTTAAATGATATTTTGACGCCAATTATGAAAATAATATCTGAATATAATCAACTTAAGCAAAAAACATATTCCTGGTAATATATTTTATTACGCATTATATTACGTTTTCCGCCATTTTCCCAATTTGTCAAACTGGTATTTCATCAAAACTGGCGTAATCTGGAAGCAGTATTTACTAAAGTAAAGATCCAGTTATAATTAAATTTGGGTTGTAGCATAAATGAAATTGGCCAACTTTAGTAGTCTTAAAAAATTATAAAACTATGTGTAGAAACATATATATATATATATATATATATATATAACTTCTAAAATAGGAAATGAATTTAATTTTTTGATATATAATATTTTAATTATAGTTCACTGGTTATAAAATTGCGTTTTTAATGTGGACAAAATATCAAAATAGCAGAACTTTTCCAACTTATTTAATATTATGAAAAGGTTTTTTATGAAGTATTGATTTATTCAAAAATTTCAGATAATACAGTTATTTATAACTGAGGAGAAGCCTTTAAAATTAATTTTAGTAAAAAATAGATGTTTAAAACAAACCTACTGTATAGTTATCCATAGATGTTGCACCTAATTTTCCAAGAGCGATTCGAAGATCTGCGTCTTTAATAATGTGTTGGCTGTATTCTTCAGGTATAGGCTGCAATAAATAGATGAAATTACTTTATTGTTAAGCTTTTGCACTTTAAAACATCATATTTCAATTCACCTCGAACTTTTAGGTTGGGGTGCAATAAACAAAATGTTTCAACTAAATTATTTTCAAAGGTAAATTTCCGAATTTAAGGGAATATAATTTCTACGTCACCGCAAACTGCATATCTTAAAATAAAATAAGCTAAATTTAAATAGGCAGACAAAGCAAAGTAGCAACATATAGAACAGCGTACACATTTTTAAGAAAATTACAATGCGAGGTTTGTTAGTATTATTTCAAAATTTGAAATGAAAGTTGGACACCATAACAGAAATTTTAATTGGATTCTTGCATATTGAAAAGGTTTCCTGCTGTTATGCAAAATTTCGAGGTTTTAAATCTATTTAAATTACTTATATTATCAAATTTATTTTGATGAATTTAGGAAAACTATAAACCATTTATTATGTAAGCATCATGGCAGCCTAATATTGCTTAGCTGACCTTTAATTTTATTTTAATATAACTAACTATCGAAAATATATTCCAGCCAGTCTTGCCTTCTAGGCAAATTCTTTCATTATATATTATGATTGCAAATTCGATGAAGTACTTATTTATTTGCTTTAAAGCATAGCCTGAATTTCCATTACTTTAGCAACACGTAACGTAAATGTTCGAATACATTGATAATTGCAATATTCAAACTAATATCGGTTTGCGAATAAACCTAAAACCATGTGAAAGTTTAGAATTTACCAAAATCTAATTTTAAATTGCTTTTTAATTTAATGGAAATTATCATCGTGGTTTAAATTTCAAGCAATAAAACATTATAATAGATTTTACTGTTGGACTTACAAAGGTTTTATTTGATGTTGTAATACCTCGGTTTACGGCTTGTTGACCCAAGAATATTCTGTATACAAGCATGCAAAAACTCAAAAGTGTGTCAAGATCCTTTTTAATTGCAGAAGCCGCTTCGACATTCAAATCATTGGAAGAAGAAGCTTCCTGCCGGACTCTAGATTCGCACTCTGCTAATAAAACCTAAATTTTAAGGAATAAACAGTAATTTTCATTTGCTAAAAATAACTTACTAAATAAAATAAGGATGTAACTAACAATCCTATGTAAATCAAGGTTTTGATCTCGATATAAACACCTGCCCCATGTATAGTAATATTATCTCCAACTCTAATTTAATTTTAATGATAAGTTTCAGTCAATACTGCATAGATGTTAACTTCATTTTCAATATTGAAAAGGTTTTTATCTATGTCTCGAGACATTTATTTGTTATTTTACTTTCATTTATAATAACCTTTGCAAATAAAATGAATTACTAGCCAATGTAATTAAAAAATTGTCATTTTTATCAAAAATCTCTGAAAAATACAGAATAGATGGCAAAATACTTTCAAAAATAATGTAAATTTATTTGATGTCCATTTACCTGTCCAATAAACGCTCGCAGAAGGAAGACTCCTGCAATTATTACACTTGATTGTATTAAATCGGGTGATATCAATTCATCCGTTTCAGTAATGTCGATTATTTGCTAAATTAAATAAAATGATCACATATAAGACAGTTGAAG
Source organism: Eudiplozoon nipponicum (assembly GCA_029291075.1). NCBI lineage: Eukaryota > Metazoa > Platyhelminthes > Monogenea > Mazocraeidea > Diplozoidae > Eudiplozoon > Eudiplozoon nipponicum. The sequence goes on from JAQBSW010007235.1 coordinate 38,259, forward strand.
TGCCCGTATTGTATAATTACACTTAAACCGAACTTATAAAAAACATAAAATAATGTGTCAATAATGCAGTGAGCGCCTTGCAATTTGGAAACTAATTAATTTCTCCTATTTTATCAATTAATATAACTGACGCTACGATGACCAGTAAGGAAATAACAGCTTGAAATTTAATTATATAATGTCATTCATTGGATATATATATATATATATATATATATATATATATATATATATATATATATAATGTATATATATATTCATATAAATAGTTATCTGAATACTAACGAATGTGTTTTGACTCATATGGTTGCTTATATGATATGTTATATATGGTGTACACCTAAATATATATATATGGATGTATGGATAATTAGAAAAGACACGGGAATAATCCACTTGGTTGCTTATATGATTATCAATATATGCATAAGATATAGTGTGTGGACGTATATGTTAATGGATATTTATCTCTAAGATGTTGATACAACTAAATGTAAATAAGAAAATGATAAATAAATATACCTATTGCTAATATATTACGTACCCAGAATGAATCGTATGAACCCACAATGTTGCTTAAATTTAATTTAAACTCTAAATAGATGTATATATGGTTTGGACACAGATATTTAAATGAAAAATTAAATTAGTTAGTGTAGACTCCGTATTTGGTCCTGTACAAACAATAGAATAATACTATATACTTCAAACATTTTTAATAACCTCTCTCTCTATAACCTATTGCATACAGGATTAGATTAGATAAACCGAGAATTTGAGGATTACTGCAATTGGATTAAAATTTTTAAAAATTGTTATCCTTCTAGGCGTCGGGAAAAGTAATTAAAAATTCGAGACATCATGGATAGCTGTGTATGTCAATCCATATGGTTTGCTTATACTTATTCTATAAATGATACTCTAGATTAAAGTACACATGTGTGAATAGGTTGGTGTGTGCATGGGGGTGATGTGGATACTTTCTTGTGTACATGTGAGTATAAAAGCATAGGTATTAAGACCGGATATTAGGGCAGTCAGTAAAAATACTTTATGAAGTAAAATAAATATAAATATATCTGACTTGAATGAGGATACAACATGTGCCACAAGTTTTTTTTCTGTGAGTATGGTGTCAACCCTGAAGATAGGACTGGAAATGAAGTAGCGAAATTTCGTAAAAAAATTCGGAAAATCTGGTTCCAATGTAATTTTAGGACTGATAGACGGCTTCATAGTGAAGGATAAGTGCGAACCCATCAATCCATGTCAAACATAAACTGTGCACCTGGAAATGAAACGAATTCAAGATTTTACAGACCTACGTGTGGTATCAACTGTCCCACACTAGAAAAGGCGGAGTAAAAGCAATATGACTCAATTTATATCTCAGTAGATGCTGTACAATGAAATAGGTATGCCTAAATCCTTGATTTCCTACTTAAATTTGATCACAAGTATATAATTAACAAAAGGCTTATGACAATAAACATAATTAAATTTTGTCACATTACTTATCTTTAACTCTTTTCGGTAAATATCTAACAAGCTAATAAATAACTGTTATGTTATTCTTAAAAAAAATTAATATTTTTTCGATCTATTGTGGAGATAATTTTAGATCATTAGAAAATTTGCAAATTCGTCAATTAAGAATTTTAGTCTGCAAATTCGCAAATATAATTTTAAGTAAAATTGCTCCCAAGCTTGATATGTTTGAAACTCAAGTTATAAAATTTCATGATATAAATATCAAAAATTTTGCTGGAATACCCCATGTTTCCATTATATAAATGATACCTAAGTAATCTAGTGATGTTTAGACTGATCGTCATTGACAAATCGCCTTCAAAATTGCATCAACAGATATAGAACTAAAGGCCCTTGGGACATCATTAAAAACTATTATTGCATCCTACTTTTTCCCATCCAGCGTAATTACATGCTTTCAAATAAAAAGAATGTTAGTAATTGTCGATCGATCTTTCGTAAAACCTTGTTGGCTTGAATCAAAATCAACTGGCGACATAGATTTTAAATGATCTAGTATCAATCGTTCTATTATCCTAAAAAATTAAGAGAATCAAAATTAGTCTATAATCGTTGGCGAAAGTTGGCTTGCTAACCTAAGGCAACAGTTTAGTCACGATACATAGAATATCGATTGGTATTTCTCCATCCTTCAAATACTATTAATACAGACTCAGAGCGCAATCATAAAGGTTAAAAGTAGTTGAAGTAGGTTCTTTATCGATACACCATAGTGATATTACTATTTTTCAGATTTAACAATTAGCATTAATTTTACTAATGCATCACTGCCTCTAACAAAGTCTGATTTCTGGTTATCCGAAAGATCAGTTAGCTTCTTTAAATCAAGTTTGCGAGGTTGAAGTAAACACCAATCCTATTGTATTTAACCAGTCGTCGAACAACATAACAAAACTACCGCCAGCTGCAACGCACTGACGCGTTTCGACCTTCCTTGATCATCATCAGAGTACGACGGCAAACTGACTATCGAGGATCAAACCGCATTGAATATATATGGAGATCAAATTTAGATATGCGGCTCTCACCTCTAGCAGTCTCGCATACATTGAACTTGACTGGAAATGTCGGCTGCACAATTTCTATGCAGTCACGAACATTAACTGTTTGCAGCTTTCGCCACATATATACATATATAGGCAATACAATTTAAATAATTGATTGAGTGGTGGTAACAATAATTTAAATCATGTTTGCGGAACTCAGTAGACACTCAATTTCATTGTATTTAACCAGTCGTCGAACAACATAGCGAACTACCGCCGTCGCACGCACAGCCATAATCTTATGATGATCGTGGAAGGTCGAAACGCGTCAGTGCGTTGCGACTGGCGGTAGTTTTGCTATGTTGTTCGATGACTGGTTAAATACAATGGGATTGGTGTTTACTTCAAGCTCGCAAACTTGATTCAAAGAATTTTTACCACCACCCGCGCAATCAATTATATTTTAATTGTAGTTACTTGGCTTTGGCAGCCTATAACTATTTATTATCTAAGGATCAAGCTCTGGCAAAGACTAGTATGACTTTAGTTACTATATGCTTCCATGCATTCAATTTTGTTGTACTAATGGAATATAATTTTTTAGTATTCGTAACTTTTATAATGTGTTAACGGTCTCACGTACTCGTGGATGAGCGGATTATAACGAGTCATTACTCCTGAGTAAAAAATTAAACAGTAGTCACTTCAAATAGAGGTATTTACAATTCAACTCACAACTGGCCTAACAAAGTTCTTTTTACTGTATCAATTTTAAGTCCATTCTTCGCTAATATCTCTGGGCCTGATATAAATTATGCCCAGGTTCTAGTCCTGCCTGCTGCAGTTTCTGGATAGTACGTGATGAGTTCTCAATAAAAACGAAATCGGTCTACTGGATGAATTTCCTTTTCTACATTATACAATGCTTATTTTATACTGAAAAATGTTTTTACATAATGATACAGGTGATAATATCAGAATCGCAACCTTGATTTAAATAATTGTGTTTTGATTGACTGGCCAGTGGCGAACTTCATATGTTCATCGGTGTTGCATGTTACTCGGAAATTTAGTGTAACTAACTATATCGCAACACCCGTATCATTCACTAAGTATATTCGCGAAAGCGGATCTAGTTAAACCATTAACGGAAATTATATATGCTGACAGAACTTCATCTGTACGTTTCTATTTGTGGATCTGAGCTTAGTTCTTAGGTAAGCTGTCTATTGGTCAACGTGGAAATTCACACATGGTAATAATTTGACATTTTCTCATAAAAGTTCTAGTTCTGGTTACAACTGAAATAAATTTGTTACTAGGTTCGCAACACCTAAAACTTACTTGCATATATATTAGTTCTCCACAACAAACAGTATTTAACTGTTATATATTGAATTGATTGA
>JAQBSW010007236.1:0-42197 GCA_029291075.1 Eudiplozoon nipponicum
ATTACCCTTAACATATAGGAATGTGCTCTGCAACTTTATAAATAGAATTTTGAAGAATGGGAAATTACCAATCGATATATTAACGATAGTAGCTAAGCCGTTGCCAAAAGTAAGTAAGCCAACGTGCGCCAGTGATTATAGATTAATCTCTATTATCCCTTCGGTTTTGAAGATAATAGAACGATTGATACTAGATCATTTAGAACGTATGCTACCGGCTGATTTTGACTTATGTCAACATCGCTTTACGAAAGGTAGATCGACAACTACTAATATGCTTTCCGTGTGGAAACATGTAATTACATTAGACGGGAATAAGTTAGATGCATTAATTGTATTTATAGATATATCAAAAGCTTTTGACTCTATACCTTTTGATGCTATTTTGAATGCGATTACTTTGTTGAATATTGATCCGAATATTTTTAGATTACTTAAATACTATCTATATAATCGACGAATGAGTATTCAAGTAAACGATTTGATATCAAAATCGAAACGAGTAACGAGTGGAGTTCCACAGGGATCAAGCTTGGGGCCAATTTTATTTAAAATTGTATTTGCAAATTTGGAAACTAAGATCCTTAACGGTAGAGTTTGCAAATTCGCTGATGATTTAAAAATAATCATCCCAATTGATCCAAAGAATGTCGAATTCTCCAAAAATAATGTGACATTAGATTTGTATGATTTGAGTAAATATTTGATTACACTAGGGCTGAGAATAAACAATAAAAAGACGAGAGCTTTAAAAATAGGTAACAGAACAAACTTTCATTATGTTTATTTTCATGATGCTGTTATTAATGATGTGTTTGAGATTAAACTTATGCAAGAAATTAAGGATTTAGGCATAACTATTCAATGTACAGCTTCTGCTGAGAGACATATTGAAAGTATAATAGGCAGTGCCAAGAATAGATGGGCACCAATAAATCGAAATATCTTATCAAATGATATAAAACTTAAAATGTATATAATATGGATTAGACCGGTACTAGAATATGCTGTCGCTACTTGGAATCCATTAAAAAAGGGTTTGTCTTGTAAAAATAGATTTTTATGCAAAAATAAGTCTTAAACACCATTCACAGTGAGAATAGTCAAACGATTAAAAATACATGACAATATGAACATAGTAAACTGATTTATGTTTATAGAGAAAATGTTTTGCACACAAGTGGTTATTGTTACACAAATGTCTGAACAGAATTGTATTTATACCATCGAATAAAACATATGATGACATGTAAAAATCATCGTTAAAAGTTATCATTAAAAATGAAGATGTAAATTGTTTAAAGACTTCAATGATAAAAAACTAACAAAGCTTTAGCTTACTACTTGCAATATTTTCAGTTCATGTCAAACTATTAATCCATTCTTCTATGTGGACACTAAATTAAGTGAAATAAATCCGCAATGACACAACAGATCCACCGCGTGATCCTCGCGGATCGCGCGCGGTTCTCTCTATTTATAAAAACACTATTAATTACAAATAAAATTGCAGTTCAAGAAATATCGATTAAAACTGCTTGAGACTAAAAGAGATTGTTCCTAAAATCACAGCTAAGAGAAATATTGTTTAAGGACAGAGTTAGAATATTTGACCTTAAAGAGCACAGCGTTTGTAAAAATTGACCTTCGTTGGGTTGTAACACGGAGCCGCGTGTTACATACACCCCCCCGACAGTGAAAATTAGTACACAATGAAGTGGGCTAACCTTACAGTAAATGTTATTGCTCTTTCATGCCGTATAACGACTGATTTTGGTTCTGTCAACACTGATACTGGCTCCTCTATTTTTCGCGTTCTTGGACGGATGGTTAGGTCGAAGTGTTCGAGAAAGTCACGTCCAATGATGTTTCATGTCGTGTTGTCGATGATGAACGTATATTTGAGACATCATTTTGAGTTGGAGAACGAGATTGTGTGTACTCGTACCCCAAACGTCGCTATGTTGGAGCCATTCGCGCAGGTCAGACTGTTGGTGTCGACTGGGTGGGTTGGTTCGAGATAATTGTGGCGTAGTGAGCTTACATCTGATCCAGTGTCTATGACAATTCATTCGCCAGAGATTGCGTCACGGATGAGAAAGTATGTTGATAGTGGCAACCGGCGATGAGATTGATTGCTGGCATTTGGGCGTTTGAAGCATGACTTAATTGGAGACGTCGCTGTAAAGACAATAGTTTGATTGCGCTCTACCGCGAAGGCAACGTGCTTCGAGCCATCAGACGTGGAGCGGCCAACAATTTGCGGTGCTCAGCCTCTGCTGCCGCCGAGGAGGCTGACCCCACCCGTCTTCCGAACCTTCCATGGGCGGATCCTCCTGAGTTGTTGAGGGTGACCGCGCCCATTTGAACGTCGCGTCTGTGCGCGGGTATGTGCAGACGTTTCCGAGGCAATAACGTGTGTAGTGGCCTTCATTGAAAGTGCTTGAATTTCTCAAAATCTAGCTGTTTATTAATTCCTTACTGGCTGTGAGTTCGACGAACCGGGGCACCATAATGTAGGGGTACTTTTAGCTGTTGCTTTCTAGTTCGTGATTTTTACCCCTACTACATATCAATGGTGGTTATTATTATTACCCATGCGTCTAATCAGTCTCTGATCTTTTTCGGATGATTGATGTGAGAAGGCAAAAACATCTGGTCATACGTATATTAGATATAAAGTTGCAAATAGTAATGTAATTCACAGTTAGTTCAAATTGAATATATGTTAGTCAGCTGTAAAAATAGATTTTTATGCAAAAATAAGTCTTAAACACCATTCACAGTGAGAATAGTCAAACGATTAAAAATACATGACAATATGAACATAGTAAACTGATTTATGTTTATAGAGAAAATGTTTTGCACACAAGTGGTTATTGTTACACAAATGTCTGAACAGAATTGTATTTATACCATCGAATAAAACATATGATGACATGTAAAAATCATCGTTAAAAGTTATCATTAAAAATGAAGATGTAAATTGTTTAAAGACTTCAATGATAAAAAACTAACAAAGCTTTAGCTTACTACTTGCAATATTTTCAGTTCATGTCAAACTATTAATCCATTCTTCTATGTGGACACTAAATTAAGTGAAATAAATCCGCAATGACACAACATTCCACCGCGTGATCCTCTCGGATCGCGCGCGGTTCTCTCTATTTTATAAAAACACTATTAATTACAAATAAAATTGCAGTTCAAGAAATATCGATTAAAACTGCTTGAGACTAAAAGAGATTGTTCCTAAAATCACAGCTAAGAGAAATATTGTTTAAGGACAGAGTTAGAATATTTGACCTTAAAGAGCACAGCGTTTGTAAAAATTGACCTTCGTTGGGTTGTAACACGGAGCCGCGTGTTACAGTCTAATAAGATAAAAGCTGTACAAAGAAAAGTTGTGAAACATATTAGTCCTATTTATTGCACTATATACGCCTCTAGAATACAGTTTGTGTCATTGCCATCTTTGTGGTTTCGGAGGATGCGTTATTGTATAAAAGTTTTCCATTTGAACCAGTGGACTGGTGCCTATATGACTCCGATAAGAAAGAGTCATGAAGTTGGAACTAGATCTGAACATTTGGCAATATCTCCTCCTTTGGTGGGGAATGTAGCGAGCAAGTTATTCTCTTTCTCGAAAATCTACAAAATTTATAACCAATTGCCGAAAGGGCTTAGAGAAATGCCTCCATCTAAGATGTCTTTTAAAACTTTATCTACTGAACTTGAAAAAGTCTGCAATTCTGCTGATATTTGTTTTTTATTTGATTATGATAATATTTTCTCATGGTTGAATAAAAGACAAGGATAATTGTTATCGAAAACAGATTTTCTTGAGATTTTTATTTCCAAGTTTTGTATTATTATAATTGAAATGTTATGCACTATATCTTCATATTAGTTCACATTACATACAATCAATTACTAGTCATGGTTCTCAATTTTTGCATAATGTTACACTCGAATTATACCTTAATTGTTCCTAATTTAATGATGTAAATATTATTCTTTTCAGTCGAACTTTCTGATATTGATATATTGTATAGTACAACTAGTGAGATATACTTATCTACATGAGATTAATTGCACAATTATTGTGATGTGATAATTTTTTTAATATATATTGTACAATTTCCAATTTTATTATTTGATGGAATATGTGTGGTTTGAATCCAAATAAAGATATTCTATTCTATTCTATTCTATAATCTCATGCACATTCGTTTCGTGCATACTGGCGACACATCAGTAGAGGCCATTATTACGCTCTTTAACCACTATATAGTTGGTAGAAGAATGTGGAATAATAGGACGGTACAATCTCCTAGACGAATGTGAAAACCTGTAATAGTGAAGTTAACATAATCTAAAGTCAACGACAATGCGACTTCAATGCTAACTCACACTATATAATATATATATCGAGTCTGTAAAGGATATTAACACTATCGCAATTGGGATAGCAAAAGATACCTTTTTTGAAATCGATGAGTACCGGATACTAACACTATGGTTTCCGAGTCGGTACATGATAACAACCTGATGGATATAAATTTATGCTAAAGTTCACCCAAATTGAGAATTACAACAATATCCGAACACCTGTTACTCCAGTTAAACCATACACTCTGGCCTTCATCGATATCAGTTATCACATTTCGCGGTAAGCATGACATCATTCAATTCAATATATTACAGTTAAATACTGTTTATTGTGAAGAACTAATATATATGCAAGTATGTAGTAGGTGTTGCGAACCTAGTAACAAATTAGTTCAGTTGTGACCAGAAGGATAAACCAAAGGCAGCATGAACGGAAAGTATAATCTCATGATAACTGATATCGATGAAGGCCAGAGTGTATGGTTTAACTGGAGTAACAGGTGTTCGGAAATTGTTGTAATTCTCAATTTGGGTGAACTTTAGCATAAATTCTTATACATCAGATTCGTATCATGTACCGACACGGAAACCATAGTGTTAGTATCCGGTACTCACCGATTTCAAAAAAAGGTATCAGTTACTAACACAATAGCCATAGTGTTAGTATCCTTTACAGACTCGGTATATATATTATATTGTGTGAGTTAGCATTGAAGTCGCATTGTCGTTGACTTTAGATTATGTTAGCTTCACTATTACAGTTTTACACATTCGTCTAGGAGATTGTACAGTCCTATTATTCCACATTCTTCTACCAAATATATAGTGGTTAAAGGGCGTAATACCGGCTCCTACTGATGAGTCGCCAGTAAGCACGAAACGAATGTTCATGAGATTATAATTCCCGTTCATGCTGCCTTTGGTTTATCCTTCTGGTCACAACTGAACTAATTTGTTACTAGGTTCGCAATACCTAATATATACTTGCATATATATATTAGCTCTTCGCAACAAACAGTATTTAACTGTAATATATTGAATTGAATGATGTCATGCTTACCGCGAAATGTGATAACTGGTATCGATGAAGGCTAGAGTGTATGGTTTAACTGGAGTAACTGGTGTTCGGAAATTTTTGTAATTCTCAATTTGGGTGAACTTTAGCATAAATTTATATCCATCAGGTTGGTATCATGTACCGACTCGGAAACCATAGTGTTAGTATCCGGTACTCATCGATTTCAAAAAAGGTATCAGTTACTAACACAATAGCATAGTGTTAGTATCCTTTACAGACTCGGTATATATATTATATAGTGTGAGTTAGCATTGAAGTCGCATAGTCGTTGACTTAGATTATGTTAGCTTCACTATTACAGGTTTACACATTCGTCTAGGAGATTGTACCGTCCTATTATTCAACATTCTTCTACCAAATATATAGTGGTTAAAGGGCGTAATACCGGCTCCTACTGATGAGTCGCCAGTAAGCAAGAAACGAATGTGCATGCGATTATACTTTACGTTCATGCTGCCTTTGGTTTATCCTTCTGGTCACAACTGAACTAATTTGTTACTTGGTTCGCAAGACCTAATACATACTAACTATTAATGTTGTTCCTACGTGTGCCAGCCATCTCCGTATTATCACAGACATTTAAGAAATATGTTCAAGACCTCCAAACAGCAATTAACACATCGTGCATAGTAAATTCTACTTATTTAAGTGCATTTCCTCAAAGTATTATCAGCCAGCGAACATGGCACATAGAGTCAGTGTCTAGAAGAGGTTATGGACATCCACACTCTGCCAATGCACACAAACTCTCACGGCGTTCGCCGATGAATATCTCCATGGCTCTATTAGGGCCACCACGAGTAACTGCTCCCTCTGGATCCAATCCTTTTCATCTTTCTAGGTTCACTGCGTGTTTGTTTTATCAATGATAAAATCTCGTTGATACCTTCTTACTTAAGCCTTTTACACATGTACTATCAACTTTAAATTTTGTAGTACCACGTTCCTTATGAGCACGAAATCAGGCTTCTGGATGATTTGCCTTTATTTAATCACACAATGCTTAGATTATACTGAAAAATGTAGATATATATATCCATAATGGGAACGATGTTTATATCAAGATCGGAAGCTGGATTTAAATAAATTGAGATTACTTAATAACTAGGATGCCTCCAGATTCAAAGAACCGGCACCATCAAAAGCAGCGCTACAATTACTATCAGCACTCGAAGCACAAAAAAGAATTAAAGAAAATTGGAAATTTATATATTGTTTCTTTTCTCGGATTGAGACCAAAATTTATAATTCGATCCCTTTATGATAAGTTGAGCGAATACTATGCAGTGATGTGCGTGAACAGCTCCATTTTTACGACTCCTCCTTGTTTGAGACGTCAAACGCGGCAGTGCTTTCCATTTCAATCACATCGTTTTCATAGCCAAGCTCAGTAGGACCAAGGCAACCTAAGTCTTTAGTGAAGGTATTCTAGGAGGTTTTTGTAGTTAATGTAAAAGGTTCCGCGGGCTAGTGGTCTATTTAGTGAGGTTGCGCCTTCGTAACTATGCCTGGTAGTTCTTATTACGATCCGCGTTCATGATTAATCCCTGGTCCTTTCCAGAAAGGTGATGCGAGAAAGCTCCGTCAAAATGTCATTCCTTTATTGAACACATTGTAGCAAAACAGATATAAAAATCGTATAAAAGTAGTCACAACAAGCACAAAATATAAATCCAGGTTTTGAGTTGTCACAATAATCCACTGTATGCTATGTTTTGATTGTTATAATAATAATCCCCTGTATGTTAGGTTTTGAGCGTTATCATAATAGTCCACTCTATGCTTGGTTTTCAGTGTTCTCATAATAATCCACTGTATGCTTGGTTTGGAGTGTTAAATCACATTATTCCACTGAACTGTAGGGTTTCAGATAAATGATTGAGAAATAAAGAAAATACAAATCCAGAATGTCTTAGCTGAACTGTTGGTGGTTATGTAAGAATGGTTAAAGCACACAAAATATATAAATACTAGCTTTGAGCGTTAAGTCACATAAATCCACTGCATCTTACCGGCGTCTTGCGCACAGATGTCTCTTTTTATTAAACAAAACACTATTAATTCCAATTAAATTTGCAGTTCAAGAAATCTCAATTAAAACTGCCTGAAACTAAAAGCAATTGTTGCTAAAATCACAGTTAAGAGAAATATTTTGTAAAACCAGAATTAGCCTATATGACCTTAAAGAGAACTAAATTTGTCAAAATTGAACTTCGTTGGGTTGTAACGCGGAGCCGCGTGTTACAGTATAGTAATGAAATAAAATACCAATTATTGATAAGATGTACTGAACTATATAACACTTCAACATTTATTTAATCTATTTATTGAAGTATTTTTTTTAATTTGCACCAAATATTTTCGTTTAGCTTTAACTTATTCAACTATGTAAGTATTGAAACACGTGGTAAGACACCGAATCGGAAACAAGACAATTCAATAAAATCAGTAAACACAAAGAAACATACTCACAAGCAAAACGGAATAAACTATAGCAACCACACTGAAGAATACCTGGTAATGACTGAAGCAGATTAATGATTTAGCATACCAAATAAAAGCGTCTCGATCAACTCAACCAAAACGTTACCATCGTCTTTTATCTTTAAATAAATCGAACGTAAATAGTTTAAAAACTAGATCACTATTAAAGTTTGATTTTTTTAAATTATAAAGATAGAATGCTGCCAACCAGTAGAAATGTGAAATTATTTCATGTTTACCTTCTGCTACTACCACAAAGCATAAAAACATATTATAATGGTGTTTAAACGTCACATAACCATGGAATTTCTTAAGGCACACACCAGATGCTTATGCTAGGGTTCGATTTAACAGCAACCCATCGAACTGACAGCTTTGTGTAAATGTTATTTTGCTAATAAATAAAACTTATACGATAAGTGGCTAAGAGCTCCTTTATAAGAATATATATTTAATATTGCTTAATACATAAATGCACAAATTTTATATTTACATTATCTTTTTGCGCATATGTAATATCTTAATGTTAATAGAAGAATTGGTTCTTAATTTAGAGAAGCACAAATTTAAAATAATTAGGGAGTAATTTAAGTAAACTAAATTTAATTTTGTTATCGTCACTGATGTTAGATTTAATAATAATGCTCAAAATAAATTAAGGCAACTAGAAATAATTTGTAAATAGTAAAATATACTAATATTTAAACGTGTTAGCAATTTATATATAGTGAATCTTAAAGATAACCAGCTAGCAATATTTAAACCTAGCCCGAACACAACAATTCCTGTACAGTTTTTAGTTCAGAAATTTATGTGTATAATTAATTCGAATTGTGACATACTCTCTCTACTGAATCATAACTTTGGCATATCGCAAGTTCAGACAATACAAGTAAATGCATTTTTTCGCCAGATCTCAAATCACCTGCATTACCTACTTCATATAGGACCATATATTGCATAGCTTTGCTATGATGTACATCAGGTTAAATACAATGCGACTGATGTCCAAATGAAATCTACAAGCGCCATTTAAATGATTTTAATCACCACATGTGTTGTATGATGTTTTGTAGTTATAGTTATATCTTTTTTAGGGTAGCTGTCTATTTTGTAATGATTTCCTACATTTTCATGGCGGTTCTTATCCCCACCCGTTCCGTGATCAATCCCTGACATTTTACGAAGGGTGAAGTAAGTAAACTCATCCATTTTCAGACGTTTATTGCAAGTGGTGTAGCTAAGCATGAATCAATTCACAGTTAAACAAAATAGACCGTGTCCAAGACGGCAACAAAATGATATATTGTCAACACAATTGAATGTCTTATACACAAGTAATTATCAGGAACAAAAACCTCTGAATCGCGATGAATACATGTTTTGGAGGTTAATTTAATTATTGGACATCAATTAATTCCTCATATAAAAATAAATCAAATTCTATTTTCGAACATTTGGTGTTATCGCTGGTTTCGTTAAACAATATTGTGTTTTTTTAAATATTGTAAATTTTTTGGAAGTTCTTTTGTTCATATTGTCGAAGTTTTTTACTTGTCTTGTCGAAGGATATAAGAGAGTTTTATCTGAGTTGCTGAATTGCACAAGCGGAACACTGCGTGTTTCCATCTACGATATTTTTGCTAATAAGTTATTGTAATCCACTCATCTATTGTTCTTATTATTCATCATTGAGAAGGATCTCAAATTTGCTTCAGGTAATTGACGCGGATATTTGTTTTCAAGGTCACCACCGTATCGTTCTGTAATCTGTTGATATCAGAGTATTCCGGTAAGCTTAATTGATATAATATATAAATTGCAAGAAATTTAATCATAATATTATGGCTAGTTTATCAAATATTGAGGATACAGAGCAGTTAGCAAATGGACTTTAGGAATGTAGTTTAAAAGATAGTTCAAAGGAACTTACGTATTCCAAACTAGATGATCATACCGCATATATGGATTTTCCGGGCCTGGCATTCCAGAGGCTCTCTTATGGTAGTGACCAAAGGGCTTCTACAAAAAATGGCGACCGCGCCAGAATGGAACCACGCAGTGTTCCGCTTGTGCAATTCAGCAACACAGATAAAACTCTCTTATAACCTTCGACAAGACAAGTCAAAAACTTCGACAATATGAACAAAATAATTTCCAAAAAATTTATAATATTTAAAAAAACATAATATTGTTTTACGAAACCAGCGATAACATAAAATGTCCAAAAATAAAATTTGATTTATTTTTATATGAGGAGTTAATTGATGTCCAATAATTAAATTAACCTCCACAATGTAAATGATTGAAAATATATGATGATATAAATCCATATTGATTAGAAATTTAGTTTAAAGTCACTGGTAAATATTGTCACTGATAATTGATGAATAAAAATCGTGCAAAATCAGTCTTGAAAAATCATCAAAAATAATTATTCCACTGTTTGCGAGGTTTTGCATGTTTCAATTATAATAATCCGTTGAACTATAGAATTTTGTGAATGTGATTGAGGAACATCTGATGTCCTGATGGTGGAATCTTATCTGAACTGCTTTTAATAATATAAGCTGAGATTAATTCAAAGAAAGTCAACAAATCCACATGGGCACTATAATCCACCGTATGTTACCTGCGTATTGCGCGAGTGTGTTTATTTATTAAACAAAACTCTATTGCTCAAAATTAAATCTGCAGTTCAAGAAATCTCAATTAAAACTGCTTGAAACTAACAGAGATTTTTTCTAAAATCACAGTTAAGAGAAATATTGTTTAAAAACAGAGTTAGATTATTTGACCTTAAAGAACACTATAATTGTTAAAATTGAACATCGTTGGGTTGTAACGCGGAGCCGCGTGTTACAGTTGTTGAGGCCCCTAACCTATCCGTGTCTGTAAGCCCCATAGATGCCAGATCGCTGGAAGTCCTAAAATTCACAGTAGAGTCTGATATGCTTATAGTATTGCTTGTGTCATTTAAATTCAAGTCCGCTATGTCCTTCACTAACTTGCATGTGTCCTCATACTTAATATCGGTAACCATGATCAAATGTTTTAATAATTAAATTGACACTTACTATGGCAAATGGAAGGTGAGAGTCGGACAGCTGCTATGCCAGCAATAATCTGTTCCAAGGCTCCTCCTCAGTGCTATATTATATCAGAACACAAGGCAAGGATTGGAAGAGTATATTGAAAATTGTTGTAATCGTTAATAATGGAAAGAAATGTTAAAATGCAGCAGACCAAAATTTACAATGCCAGACAAGGAGCAAGATACTCAAAAACTGAAAATAGCGCACAATTTTAAAATCAAGTATTTAAACAAAGAATGTTCTGGAAAATAAAAAAAAATCTTTTTAAATAAAGTCTATATATACTCTCGCAAATGGACAATTCTGAAGGATTTCTTCAGCCAAACACTGGAATGTCTGACTGGCATTTTTCAAACCAAAAGGCATTCGAAGAAATTCATGCGATCCCCCTCCTGGAAATCTGACTGCGGTGAGTGGTATCGAACTTTCTTCCATTGGTACCTGATAGTACGCTTTCTGGAGATCTAAAGTTGAATAAACCTCATATCCTATTATATCTCGGAGTAAGGTACTCTGGTTAGGGAGAGGATAAGAATCACCCTTCGTCACTGAGTTTAATAGACGATAATTCCCACAAACCCTCCATTGACCCGGTTCAGGTTTGGGAACTACCACTATTGGGGAAGCAAAATTGGAATTTGACCTTCTACAAATCCCCTCTTTGCGCAATTGGTGAAATTCTGACAAAGCAACTTGTTGCTTGTGTTGTGCCAATGGTTGAGCCTTTGGTGAACAAGGCAACGGAGCCACCAATTCTATTAGGTGTTCTACTCCTGTCTTCAGACCTATCCTTTTGGCACTGAAAGGTTGAAACACTGCTAGGTGCTTCTCGATTATATCGGCAAAGTCATGTGCGACTGTTGGACGAGGTAAGAGGACTGTTCTAACTGCCGACACGTTAGACTCAGTATGTGTTGATGTTCCTACGCCTTCTGCGATAGGCCTGGCTATGGGGTCTAATGTCAGCTTAAAATGAGTCAAGAAATCCATGCCAATGATATGGTCCTTGACATCGGCTACTAGAAAATTCCAACGGAAGGAAGATTTCTGGCCTAATGTTACCGACATTTCTTTCATCCCTTTTACTTCAATTGAATTACCGTTAGCGGCCTATAGTTGATAATCAAATGTAGGGCAATCTGCTTCCACCACGTCTGACCTAACTATGCCTACCTCAGCACCCGTGTCTATGAGAATTTCTAATCCAGATAATTCATCCTTAATAATGAACTTTTTGCTGGACAATCCGGCAATGTTTTCAAGATACCCGCTTAGTGAGAATCGGACTCTCTTGCCTTTTATCTCGGTGCTATTTGTATTAGTCGCCTCTTTTGCTTTGAGTATGCCTTTTAAAGGCATATTTGGGAGCCTTAGCAATGGAACCCCCCCTACGGCTCCTACTAGCGGGGGTTGTTCCCTTTTCCCGGTGACGGATTCCTCTCAACCGGTTTTGTGCTTCCTTTCCATGTGGGTACACCTAATCGCGGGTAATTACAATTTTCGCCTTGGCACTTCGCACTGCGTCCGTATTCGCAATGTGACTTGCACCATCCGCGTGGCCCTTCGAAGCGTTGACGCGAGTGACTCCTTCGACGTCTATTATACCTATCCTGACTCTGAAGTTGTGCAATATCACTACGCAAGCTAGCAGCTTCTCTACATAAGAAACGCAAAGTTTCTTGTATAGCCAGGTGGTTTTCGGTATCTGCCCTGACTGGCTGCATCCATACAGAATCTGCCATTACAGCATGTACTTGTGGTTCTTGCTGTTTATACACGCCGTCTAACCCTCTGAGTTTTGTTGGCCAATCTATGTTCATTGTGTCAAATACTTCCATTGTTGTTCTGAGCCTAATTGGTAGCTCAGCTGTAAAAATGGAGTTGACTACATCTCTAGATATATTCAACCTGGAAGCTTTTGTGCAAAGGCGTTCGTAAAATTCGGACGGTAGTTGACGCCCCATTTTTTCTAAGCGTAATAATTCGCACATTTGCGCTGATCTTCCAGGTTGATATCTCTGTTGAATTTCTGCCATTAATAACTCAAATGCATTATACGGCTTTTCTTCTACAGTTCTGTCTCTGAAATTTTCCAAAGCATTTCGGAAATTTTCAGGCAATGCCATCCATGCTGCAACAAATTTCTCCATAGGGTTCACGATATTATAAGCACTAAATATCATTTGGGCATCTCCTACCCAACTTGAATGTTTTTCTGACTTATACTGTGGTAGACTTAATATTTTTGGACTGGCGCGGTCGCCAAATTTTGTTGAGGCCCCTAACCTATTCGTGTCTGTAAGCCCCATAGATGCCAGATCGCTGGAAGTCCTAAAATTCACAGTAGAGTCTGATATGCTTATATTATTGCTTGTGTCATTTAAATTCAAGTCCGCTATGTCCTGCACTAACTTGCATGTGTCCTCATACTTAATATCGGTATCCATGATCAAATGTTTTAATAATTAAATTGACACTTACAATGGCAAATGGAAGGTGAGAGTCGGACAGCTGCTATGCCAGCAATAATCTGTTTTGATGTGTACGTGACCCACAAATAAAACAATTATACCTGTTCCAAGGCTCCTCCTCAGTGCTATATTATATCAGAACACAAGGCAAGAATTGGAAGATTATATTGTACAATTGTTGTAATCGTTTATAATGGAAAGAAATGTTAAAATGCAGCAGACCGAAAATTTCAGACACCAGGCATGAAGCGAGATACTCAAAAACTGAAAATAGCGCACAATTTTAAAAATCAAGTCTTTAAACAAAGAATGTTCTTGAAAATAAAAAGAAAAAATTCTTTTTAAATAAAGTTGTTACAATCAGCTATGGTGGTTTAAATTTATCATTCAAGGTCATTTTATATAAGGCCGAGGATTCAACATCCTCCACACAGTGTAATCGATGATTGCTTAGTTTACTAAAAAGCCAGTCTTAAATGAAATTCATGAAATAGCTTCATAACATCATGGCGATACAAGTAAGATATTATTGTTTCTATTTATGTAGCTAAGAAGTAAAGTATAATATTTCACACCATTAAACATTTTCGCAAGAAGTAGATGTGCATAGCAACATAATAACAAATTACTTGATGTAGGACAAATATTAATTGCCAAAGCTTGCATACAATGCATAGCAGCATAATAACAAATTACTTGATTTGGAACAATTATTAAAAGCCAAAGCTTGCATTAAAAAAGGTCATAATCTTTTTGTCACATGCGTTTCTTGCTAATGGGATACTCATCAGAAGGAGCAGGAGCTACAGCCAAAAAACTTTATATTTAGCCAATTTATTTGGGACAAAGTAATTGAGCAATCTTCCGACACTGAATATCCGATTCACCTGCACGTATTGTGACATCAAATCAAACAGGAATACTGTCACTCATACGGACGCCATAAGGATTGACAACTCCGTGATTCTGGTGACACTAAATTTAGCAAAAGAGATAATAATCATCCTGAACATCTACTGCTCATATTCTTGCTTCGCTCCACATCAGTTATCAACTTTGAGCAAGATCATTGGCACTAAAATCATAAAAACAAGATTTTACAGCGTTCGTATAAGTCATACGTATAAATTTTTGATAATTTGTGTTGTTCAATAAATATAACTACAGGAAGTGTACTATTATATAGCTTTAATAAAATGTCAGAGAAAATTAGCTGACTATTTGTATTATATTATGATGCTCAATATAAAATGATTTAGGTCATGCCAATATTGAGTCGCAATGAATCACAAAACGAATGTGTCAGTGAGGTTAAGCTTTTGTTCAAGTTAACATTGATATGATATGAACCTGTGTGCGATAAATCGTATCTAGGCTTACCATGACTAATACATAAATGTAAATAAGCTAATCCTTCGCAGACTTTAAAAATTATAATTACACTTATATTTTACGAATCAATTTTGTCGAGCAATACCCCCTTGTGCTTTTTTAGTGCCTAGCTTAGAAAAAGTAGAATAGAATAAAATTATTTGGATTCAAACCACACACGTTCTATCCAATAAATAACTATATCAGCAAATGTACAGTAGAAAAAGGACACCACATCAAATAAATATGTCCATTGAGTCACATATAAATAAAATTTTCGAAATAACTTTTTTTATTGGCTTCGTCAACACCTGAACATCCTGAAGTAATGTCACTGCCTATGCTGTATCAACTTTTGATACAAGTATTATAATGAGGACAAAAAACGGGCTTTTTAATGAATCACATACATACAATAATTTATTATATAAATTATAATAGATTTTTCATTGAGGCTCATGGACATGATTATCAGAAAGATTAAGGTTAAATTTGATTATATTATTATGCTTAAGTGAGACATAACTTACAACTGTTTATTTGTAATGATAGCTATTATAATAGTATAATGTATAGTATTTCAGCTATAATAGAACAGATAGTAGATTAACGTACGCTTATCTAGTGAGTCGTCAATATTTGTTATTAAACCATTTTAACTTCACTTCAATAAATGTACACATGCAGGCACATACACAAACCAATTTGACGTCCGCTTACCTAGTGAAAAACAGGTTATGCTTAAGAGATCTAACGCCAAGTATAAATGGCGCAGTTTAGACAAAAATGTTACATTTGTCATATTGACTATCAAATTGTTTGTGTGATTTGCATTCCATTGAAAAAAGCCTTCCGAAACCGAAGTCAAAATATTTGGAAAATACAGGTAGACAGTGGATGCAAACACCTTGTATCGTAACACAAGTAAAAGGTAACTAATCTATTCCCTGTCGTGCAACATGTTTCTTCTATGTCAGTGAAGCTGAAAAATCGCTATCACCATGTCAAGAAACAATTAGTAAGGCAAGTGAAAAATATTTGATAATTAAAATATGTTTAAAACATTGCGGAATTCCTAAATATTTGAATTTATAATTCCATTTCATTTAAATGCTAAAAGTAGATCTCTTAAACTTGAACAGACTTTGAACATAATGAATACATTGATTAGCGATTTAGATAAAAGCAAATATGAACTAATTAGAGAGAAAACTAAAATAAGATCTATGTTACTTTCATTTTGCACGCGGATGATTTTAAATTTATAGAGGAATTTACAGATAGCGCACAAAACAGAGAGATAAAAAAGGTTCAGTTTAGGAATAATAGAAAGTTAGGAAATTTGGGCATCTATAGACAGATCACAGTTAAGACTTGTCCCGCTGTAACTAATCGAGTAGTAAATCTTTTTAAAATAAATTTTAATGAGAATCAGTTGGAAACGTTTAATCGTGGTCTGAATATAGCTATCCCAATTGAGAAATCACAAAATATGAGATAATTACTGAGACTCTTAAAACAGTACAATTCCTCTCAGACATGGATAAGGTTATGTTTGAAATAGACGAAGCCGTAGCAGTGCTAACGTAAGAAGATGAAAAATATAAACCAAATTATGGAATAAAATATCTCAGGAAAGAATTAATAGCAAACAGTGCGATATGTTTGAAAGCAGACAAAGGAGGAGTGACGGTTCTGATGAGTCAATCTGATTATAATTATAAAATGTATGAAAAACTAGACAATATAAGGGTATATGCCAAAATAAATAAAGATACTACTGATAAATTACAAGGAGACGTTAAATTGTTGGTCAATAACATGATTTCTAAATGAGAATTAGATCAACCGCATGATAACCATCTCATACAAAGAGATATAGTCGCTCCCAGAGTGTGTTTCAGTAAAGATGCATAAAACAGGCAACCCTTTGAGAATTATTGTTAATGTCAAACACTCCACAACATATAAAATGTCTAAGTTTCTATATCCTAGAACAAGAAAATATTCGTACTTCCTAGACCATACATTGATGAATTCATACCACTTAGTTGAGATTGTCGATAGATGTGAATCAAATGAAAACGATATATTGGCGAGTTTAGATGTGGTGTCAATGTACACCAATACACCAGTACCAAAAGCACTAGATTATATTTAATTTCTCCTGGTTGATCATCCAGAATTATAAGAAGTGTAGAGGCATCAACCCTATTATTTAATGAGAACCCCATAGACGTCAAGTCAGTTTCAGTCATAATACACCTATTTGATTGTACCCTTTTTATGTGCAAAAACAAAAAGAAATTTTATCAGATATAAGAAAATTTTCTTTCGCATGGTCTTCTCAAATATCTACTCATGAACATATCTTTATATATAAATTGGAAAGCAAAACAAGATAGAAATACGTGAAAAAAGCGAGTGTGTGATCAGGCTTCACACTTGAAATCGTCTAAATTGGCAGAGCAGCATGCGTTGACACAGCAGCATCTAAATGCACTTAGAAATATTAGCAGAAATGCAGACATCAGGTTTCTATTTTTCACACTCGCTTTTTTCACGTATTTCTATCTTGTTTTGCTTTCCAATTTATATATAAAGATATGTTCATGAGTAGATATTTGAGAAGACCATGCGAAAGAAAATTTTCTTATATCTGATAAAATTTCTTTTTGTTTTTGCACATAAAAAGGGTACAATGAATTTTATTAAAGCTCGCATTTCAAAAGAACATCTATTTGAGTCTGATAAACTAGCATTCTCGTCCATATTTATTAAGTTCATGCCTGCAATATCTTGAGCTAATTTGTTAGTGTCCACAAGCATAAGATTAGCTTCAATATTGATCGAACTTAAATATAAACTTGATAACCTTTTATTAGGCAACTGACTGTGTTCTTCTTACGTAGCAATACACTA
Organism: Eudiplozoon nipponicum; assembly: GCA_029291075.1. Taxonomy (NCBI): domain Eukaryota; kingdom Metazoa; phylum Platyhelminthes; class Monogenea; order Mazocraeidea; family Diplozoidae; genus Eudiplozoon; species Eudiplozoon nipponicum. The sequence continues at coordinate 17,814 of JAQBSW010007236.1, forward strand.
AAATCAGATAATCTGGAAAGATATAAGATGCAAAAACAGAATTATTAAATTACCTGTTCCAGAACGTCCCCAACATGTACACTTAAAAACATAAAAATGATAGCAGGTGTATATTGTAAAGATCAATAATTTGTAAACACCAAACTGTATTAATCAACAAATGCGGTTTGCTAAAGAAAGTCACGCCATGTGAGATACCTATTACCGAACTCTCTGAAATTACGCACAATTCAAAAGTATATATACTGCAAAGAATTTAAACAAAGAATATTATAGAAAATAAACGAATAATTACTTTTTAAATAATATTCGTTTCAATCAGCCACGTTGGTTTAAATTTATTAAAAAATGTAATTATAATTTTGTTGGAGGAAATACCTTCCTCTACATATACTACTTTCTCAAACAAAAAAACGGCTAATAATAGACGTAATCGTTGTTCTTCGGCTGACGTTTTACTCATCTTGAAAGAATTGTGCATACTGGCGCCTCTATCGTCGACGTTGCGCCCTGTTCAGTTGTCACTGGCACTACTAGTTTGCCTAACGTTAAAGGAACGATATGATCTTGTAACTCGGTAGGACATGATATCGATGTGTTTAACAACGCTTCTTGTGAAAGCTGCTGCTTTAAATTTTGTTCCTGTGTGATCAGATTGTACACATCAGGTTCGTCCATGGAAAGATGGTCATTCAACTCGTCTGGTAATTCAGTCTTTTTGTCAATCCAGATAAATTGGGGAATGCAACAATCCAAAGTAACACAATTATCAATGCCATTTACTTCTATGACGACATTTTTGTCTGTTATCAACTTGAACTTATATGGTCATTTGTAAAACGGTGTCAGACAGTTTTTCCTGCTTTCATTAGTTGCATAAACATGCGAAGCCGATCTTAAATCAGAGGACACATAACATTTGGTTTTTACTTTTCTAGTCTTGGTCGGAGCTAAACGACACATCTTATCTCTAAGTGCTCCTACAAGCCAATCTACATAGCTAGAAGCCAAATCCAGACTACTTGGAGTTTCTAGAAGAAGATCTCTAGGCAACTTTAATGGTTTTCCATATACCAACTCTGCTATTGAATTTCATAATTGTGCCCCAATCTGTTAAACATGACAAGCAATACCATAAGAAGATCGTGTACCCTTAACGCAGCTTTCAGTTCACGATGCAACCTTTCTACGATGCTATTCGCACATGGATTGCATGCGCTAATATGCAATATATTTGTTCCCATTATATTGTGAGATCTTACGAAAGGCTCTGACATAAATTGACAACCGCGATCACTAGTGACTCTTTCCGGTACACCGTAACGCGATATATATTTATGTAGGAACGTGAACAAGACTTTCTGCGTTGTCATATCTTTCAAAATTGCTACTTCGAATTGGTGACTAAAACGATCTACCATTGTTAGCAAATATTTTTGACCGTTGACTTCAGGCATCTCGACAATGTCTATGTGTACATGTCTGAACCATCCAGTTGGTATCCCAACATTCTGCATCTCGGTTCTGGTATGTCTCCACACCTTACAAGTTTGACACTTGGCACAGGCTCTTACCCATACCAGTATGCCTTTAGACATGTGCGGCCATACGTATCTGTCGTTAACTAATCGAATGGTGGCTTTTATGTATGGATTTCCCATATCGTGTAATTGTTTCATAATTTTGGCACGTAAATCCAACAGCACATATGGTCGTAGTTGATTTCTGGATGTTTCGCATAACAACCACTTGCCACTCAGGAGCATGCGAGCATTTCCTGGTCTCTTGGACAAAACTAGCGTGCCTCCTCGATTTGATTGAATAAATTTTTTGGAGAATCATATATATTCATCAATGGACCTTTACGTATCACCTCGACATCTGCTGCATTCGATCTGCTTAGTGTATCTTCTACCACATCTTCCTTACCTGCAATCTGAGGGACAGTGAATTCGTACCCTGCTAATCGGGTAATCTGGGAAATTACCCTGTGAGAGTAATTAAGCCTCACGGTTTTACCAGGTATTCTAGTCAACGGCTTGTGATCTGTAAATATCTTGAACTGATGACCATCTAAATAATTCTCAAAGTGTAGCACTGCAGCATACTCAACAAGGAGCTCTTTACCAAAAGTATTATATCGTTTTTCTCGATCATTAAGTTTTCGGCTAAAAAATCCAATCGGTCTTACTATATCGTTGTCTCTTTGCTGAAGTACTGCCCGTATTGCAACATCTGAGGCATCTATGATTATCTCGAATGGCTTCTCCCAATCTACAGATGCTAGTGTGGTTATGTCACTTAGTATTTCCTTGGCCCTCTGGAATTTTTCTCTGTATTCCTGACTCAAGTGGATCGGCCAAGAATTCTTGGTCGTGATTTTTTCACGTGTGAGGTGGCGTGTAATTGATCATAATATTCCGGCTAGACCTGGAATGCATCGTCCGTAATAGCGGATCATACCCAAGAACCTTCGCAATTAACGCACGGTCCGAGGCTCCGTTACATCCTTGATAGCTTGGATTTTAGCTTTCAAAGGTTTAATTCCGTCTTTGAAAAATATATATCCAAGATATTTAACTGAAGAGCATCCAATTTTGCTCTTATTGGGTTTGACTACTAATCCATATTGTTCCAGCCTGGTCAAAGCATTTTCCAAATGCTTACGAATAAAAATAGTTATGTCATCTTTGTACACCCTCGCAAATTGACTATTCTGAAGGACTACTTTAGCCAAACGCTTCAATGTCTGACTGGCATTCTTCAGAACTAAAGGCATTTGAAGAAATTCGTGCGAACCCCTACTGGAAATCTGACTGCGGTGAGTGGTATAGAACTTTCCTCTATTGATATCTGATAGTACGCTTTCTGGAGATCTAAAGTTGAATAAATCTTGTATACCATTATGTCTCGGAGCAGAGTACTGTGGTTCACCATCAGCATGTCCAGCCACACAAAAGTCAAAACTGACTAATGTTTCATTACCATATAACCATAGGGAGTGAAAAAAGTATATAGATGAAAGCAGAAATAATATTTTAGACAAATTAATAGTGAGATTTACGAGAGAGAGAGAGAGAGTCAGAGAGAAGGAATACCTATCTACTATGAGTACGTTTATCAGGATAACTCACATAAATGATTCAGACTAAACCTCGCCACAATACCAATATTGCCAAGTTAGCATTCGTGCAAGGCAACATCAGCAATACAGCTTCGTTGCGGATTTCACTGTATCACGTCATAAAAAACACAACTAACTTTACCGTACTAAGAATGTAAGTTACGGAGATGATTCTACTAGACATCTGAAACAAGATCGCTATTGAGCTCGATTTGATGCCAAATCGCTAAGAGTTTCTAACCAAGGACTATGACGCGCACGGAAACCCCATCCTGGCAGACGAGTGGGTCCTATACTATTCAATTTTGATTTAAGTGACTTCAACTGTTTTTGCCATGTCATAATCTGCCCACCTTGTTTCTTACGCCAATCTGGTGCTGTATGAGAGAACAGAGCTCTACTCGGCAATCGAAATGAGGGCATACGCAAAACCTGACGGTGCTAACGAAGTTGATGGAGCCTTATTTGTTTTTCTGACGAGCACTTATTGGCAGATTCAAAACTACGTCTAAGGATGTCAACGTTAGTTATTCGTTGTTGTTAACCACCATGTGCTGTACATCTCAAACAATGATAATCGAAAGTATGTAAGCGTCTCAAATCATCAACTCTATGAGGCCACGTTTCATTAGCATACAGATGCATTATAAACATGTCCTTTAAGGCAAAGTGAAATATTCCCGTTTCTCCATAAATGACGAAGGTTCAAGAAAGATACCCTATCTTTCGCGATTCGTATTCTAACCTCGACGGACATATTGCCTACGTTATTGATAGAGCTCTCAAGATATGGAAACCTATCAACTATGTCTAGATCTTCATTCTGCAGTCACAGCATTGGAGTGAGTGGTGGGTGATTCTGTAACAGTAACTGACACTCAGAAGGTGCGATTTTAATACGGAAAGACGGAACAACGTCAGTTAATCTATACAAGGTGGCCCTGGCGGCATCCCGATTATCGAATAATAGTACGATATCGTCTAAATAGTCAAGATCGACTAGTTTACCGCCGAGGAGAACTTCAACACCTGCATCCGGAATGTGTAGAAGAGTGTTGTTCATAATAGCATCGATTACAAAATTAAACAAAAATGGGGAAAGTGGACTGCCGTGACGAACACCACTGCTGGTTGTAAAGTTATGCGTTAATTCGTTGTATACCTTAACGCGAACAGAAGCATTCGTCTAGAGAGCTCGTATAATATTAACAAATTTTGTGGGCACACCGCTTTTCGACAAGATATGGAATAAAATATTGCAATCCACCGAATCAAATGCACCCTTGAAGTCTATATAGACGGTTATTGTGGGACGGTGTTGTAAATGCTTCTGTTCGAGAACTTGCCTTAACGTGAAAAGATTGTATGTGATTCACGTGAAGCGCTAAGACGAATTAGGATAATCGAAGCAAATAATCTTGATACGACCGGAGTCAAACTTATACCACGATGGTTATCGCACGAATTACGATTGCCTTTATTGAAGATGGAAATGATGGTCGACTCATTCCAATAAAGTGGTACGGATTTCTCATTCCATATCGTACGGAAAAGTTTGGTCAACGCTCCTGAAATTATATCGCCACCATCCTTAAACAAACCTGGAAGCAAATCGTCGGGGCCTGTGGCTATGCGGCGTTTAAGAGATAGGATTGCATCGCGCACATCTAACTCGGATGGTTCTTCGAGTCTAACATTCCACACTTTTGATGCATACATGCTTTCGGGAATTGGAACTGACGCGGGTGGTCACGAAAATTAAACTTTGAAGTGTTCAGCCCACCAATCAAGACGACTTACTTATCAGTTATTAAATGTTTGCTACTATCATTTATAGTTTCATTACCTTTTAATTTTCTCGGATGTGTTGCGCGAATATGTTGGAACAAACAGAGATTATTACCTGGCGCGAAAGCTACTTCCATTTCTTCAGCCTTTCTGGTCCAAAAGTTTTCGAAATCCACTGTTAGATTGCAGTTAAATTGGCGTCTTATATTGCGACGGATATTATTATGAATCGAGCCAGTTGGAATTTGGCACCTTATTTCGAATATCTCCATAGATTATACAGAGAGCCAATGATTGTTTCTACGAGTGCCTGCAATACCACATACAGTAGTACCTGCATTGTGCATAGAGGAACTTATCTTGGACCAAAGTATATTCGGATTTTCGCCATCCAGAACAGTTAGATTAGCATTTAGAATATTTTCATAATTTTGTCGGAAGGACGGTTGTTCGAGTTTGCCTACATCAATTTGGGGTTTATTCTTAATTATTTTCCCGGAAAATTTTAATGCAAATCTACAACGGATAAATGCATGGTCCGAGTCGACATAAGTGTTCCAAAAAGAACGACAATTCTGGATGCAACCACGCCATCTATAACTAATTGCTACATGATCTATTTGAGTCCAACGTTGTCCGGATGCTGGAGGACGCCATGTAGCGCAACGTCTAACACTACGTCTGAAGCTTGTGCTACTTAAATATAGTCTATGTTCAGCGCAGCTATCCAAAAGTCATTCACCATTTTCGTTGCTCGTCGAGTTTAAAGTGTATCTTCCACCTAAATCAAATTCTGTGTTACATAAGCGCCCAACTTGAGCATTTATGTCACCCATAACCAGGACTATATCCGAACTTCGTGATTTACTTTGTAAGGAGCTTAATTCGGAGTAAAAAGCGTCCTTGCTTTCATCTGAGCTGCAATCGTTAGGAGTATATGTAGATACAACAAAGAGGCAACGATGTTAGCAGCTTTTTGCTTTGATTTTAGTTGATGTATTTAAACGTGCCGCACACAGTCGACTATTTAAAGGGATCCATTCAATTAAGCAAACTTCAGCTCGCGCGCTAAGGGAAATACCAACGCCCCATTTACCGGCTTGATAAATCTGTGTTACCAGATGTTCGTAGTCAATAACTCATAGAAAGGGATGGTGCAACCAGTTATGCAAAGCTTGAAGGATCCTGTATTCTGTTTTCAGATATGAAGCATATATCGATTTCTAATTTATCCAACGTACGAGCAAGAGCTTCTTGTTTTCCAAGTTGTTTTAATGTTCGCACATTAAATGCGCCTACGTTAAAATCTAACCTAGGTTTAATGAATGATCTTCCACTAGAACCATTTTCGATATTTGGCAACCTGATATTGGGCTCAGTGTTATATCCAACCATATTCATAGTATCTAAAGGAGTCTTATTTTTAGATTAAGTAGAGGAAGGCAAAGGAAAGGAGGCAGAATCGGATTTAAAGTTGGCTGCAGTAGCCCAATTTCGTTTATGCACCCTGCTTGGCTAAGTAGATAAGGCGACCCTTTTTATACTGCGCGACGGCCGATGCAGTATGTAATCATTGTAAGTTGTATATTTCATGGTTATATATATGGACTGTAAAAGAAAACTAGGTCGCCCATTCCTAGTGATGGTTTGTATTCGGAGTTTTTCTTCTCCTAGATAGTCTGCCAACCAAGGCTTGTGAATTGCCAAAGTTTCCATTAGCAGCCGAAATTTGCCCTTCATGTCTGGAAAGCTTGCTCTCATTCCGTCAATACACATTTAACAAAAAAGTTGCAGCGAGTTAGACCAATCTCAAGACTTCACATGGAACGGGATGATGACTGTGTCCCTTTATGACTCGGTTCAAGTTTGGAAACTACCACTGATGGGAAAGCAAAATTGTAATTTGACATTCTACAAATTCCCTCTTCGCGCAATTGGTGAAATTCAGACACAGCAACTTGTTGCTTGTGTTGTGCCAATGGTGGGACTTTGGTGAACAAGGCAATGGAGTCACCAATTCTATTTGATGTTCTTCTCCTGTCTTCAATCCATTTCTCTTTGCACTGAAAGGTTGAAACACTGCAAGATGTTTCTCGATGATATTGGAAAAGTAATTTGCGACTGTAGGACAGGATAAGAGGTTTATTCTAACTGCCGAAGTGTTAGACTCAGTTGGTGTTAATACTCGTACACCTCCTGCAATAGTCCTAGTTTTTGGGTCTAGAGTCATTATGAAGTGAGTCAAGAAATCCATCCCAATGATATGGTCCTTGACATTAGTTACCAGAAAGTTCCACCTAAAAGAAGATTTATGGCCTAAGGTTACCAACAGTTCTTTCTCCTATCGGACTACCATTTGCGGCCCATAGTTGATAATCACACGTGGAGCAATCTGCTTCCACCACATGTGCCCTAGCTATGCTTACTTCAGCACCTGCATCGATGAGAAACTCCAGTCCGGTTAATTCATCTCTTACAATGAATTTATTGCTGGATAATCCGGCAATGTTTTCAAGATCTTCGCTTAGGAAGAACCTAACCCTCTTGTTTTCTGTATTGGTACTCTTTGATATTGTCGCATATTTTGCTTTCGCATTAAGAACGCCTTTTAAAAGCTTATCTGGGAACCTTTGCAATGGAACCCCCACCCACCTAAGGCTCCTACTACCCGGAGATTTATCCTTTACCCGGTGATGAATTTCACTCTACCGGTTTAGTGCTTCCTCTCCATTCGGGTCTACCTAAACGCGGTATATGAAATTTTCTTCTTGGCACTTAGCACTTCGTCCATATTTACAATGTGCCTTACACCATCCACGTGGCCCATCGAAGCTTTGACTCGAGTGACTCTCTCGACATCTAGTATTTCTAGTCTGATTCTGAAGTTGCGAAATAACACTCGTCATATCATCCATTTTTCGATGTATACCTGCAATTTCTCTACATAAGTAACGCACACTTTCTTGTAGCATCAGAATGGTTTCGGTGTCTGCCCCGCCTGGCTTCACCATAACAGAATCTGCTGTTACAGCATGTACCTCCGGTTTCTGCTATTTATACACCCTGTCTAGCCCTCTGAGTTTACTTGGCCAATCATTATTCATTGTTTCAAATACCTTTAGTGTGGCTCTAAGCCTGGATGATAGCTCAGCTTTAAAAATAGATTTCGCCACATCTCTAGGTATATTCAACACGGAAGCTTTCGTGCAAATCCGTTCATGAAACTCTGTTGATAGCTGAAGCCCCATCCTTTCTAGGCGTAATAAATCGCTCAATTGTGCCGACATTCCAGGATGATATCTTTGTTGAATTTCGGACATTATCAACTCAAATGTATTATACGGTTCTTCCTCAACAGTTCTTTTTCTAAAGTTAACTGACAATGCCATCCACGCTGCAGCAAAGTTCTCCATAGGGTTTACAATCTGCTAAGTTTCGAATAGCATTTGGTCATTTCCGACCCAAATTGAATGTTTTTCGGATTTATACTGGGGTAGACTGAATATTTTTGGATTTGCACCGTAGCCATATTTTGTAGACGCTCCAAGCCTATTAGTTAATGAGAAACCCATAGATGCCAAGTCGTTTTCAGTCTTAATAAACCTATCTGAGTCTGATAAGCTAGCATTCTCGTCCAAATTTATTAAGTTCATGCCTGCAATATCTTGAGCTAATTTGTTAGTATCCTTAAACTTAAGATTAGCTTCCATATTTATCGAACTTAAATATATATTTGATAACCTTTTATCAGACAACGGACTGTGTACTACTTACGTAGCAATACACTCGAATAAAATAATCTGGAAAAAAATAGGACGCGAAAAACAGAATTATTAAATTACCTGTTCCAGAACGTTCCCAATAAGTATGCTTCAAAATACACTAATGAGAGCAGGTGCATATTGTGAATATCAAGAATTTGTAAACACCAAACTGCATTAATCAACAAATGCCGCTTGCTAAAAAAATCACGCCAGTTGAGGTACCGATTTCCGAACTCTCGGAAATTACGCACAATTCAAAAGTGTATATACTGCAAAGTATTTAAACCAAGAATGTACTAGAAAATAACGGAATAATTTCTTTTTAAATAGTATTCGTTGCAATCAGCCACGTTGGTTTAAATTTATCAATAAATGCTACTTTAATTTTGTCGGAGCAAAATATCTTCATCTACGGAAGGAAGCAAAATGAACAGGATATTTATAGGAAGTAAACTCACTCAGGCATGCTTCTTAATTTCAATTAAAATCATCTATATAGAATTAAAATCGTTATTTTGAAATCGATGATGATTAGAAGCTTAAGATTTACATGTAAGAGACATAGGGAGATAGAATTAGGTAGATGGCGAGAAATATTCATTGCTAATGTGTATCCTCTAAAGCTATTTGAAGCCACAATAATGAGCGTCATAAGTAAATTTAATCATGACTGGAAGTACGTGAAGTCAAATAAAACTAAAGATGATCGGAGAGTAATGATAATATCTGACTCTAAACTAAGTAGGAAAATCAAAATACAATATACGTACTATTTTAAGACAAACGTTTACTCTAGGTATTAAACTGCCCAACCAATAGAAGAAAATAGAACCGTTAGACAAATCAGGAGTATATGAAATTCCATGTAACGACTGTAACCTGATGTATGTGAGTGAAAAATATGTGCTCATTTGAGATAAGTAAAGGGTAGCATAAAACTGCATGCAAGTATGACCATGCTAATAGATCGGATCTTGCACGCCATGCAATTAATTGTGATGGATGCAGACGCATATCAATTTGTGTTTGTAGTAGATCTCCAAGATTGATTAGAGAATCCATCGAAATTAAATCGAGAGTTGACATCATGAAAGAAACATCTGTTGAAAAATCTATAGGTCCAATTTGGAATACGGCATTAAATAAAGATATGAAGCGAGGGTTGACAAATCAGAATCAGAAACTCGCTCAAGTAAAAGAAGAAGAACACTGGACTGCTATTAACTTACAGATGTGGATGGTGAATGATTTAATATCTCCTAATTTATTTTCTGATTATCTTATAATTTCATCCTTGATTACTTGCAATCTTATTTTATCTATTATATTATGTTATGTTGTTAGTGTAGCGCCTTTTAGAAAACATTTATGTTTGTATGAGGAGCAAAAAGGCAAATTTTCTTTGCGCTATTACTGTTAGTTTTCTTTATCGGGCAATTTTTAAATTTCTTTTATGACCACATTTTTAGTTTTGTTTTAACTTTCTACCCTATTAAAACAAGTTATCCTTGTCTAATTTAAATTTGCCAACTCTTAATTATTTACTGTATTCACAGTATCATGCCCCCTCCTCACCGAGATACCACTCGAAATTACTTCATTTAGGAAAGTGTGTGTGAAATTAGGAAATGAGAGTTATCGTTTTTTAAGAATAGAATAGAATACAATATCTTTATTTGGATTCAAACCACAAATGTTCATCAAATAATAATATTGGAAAATGTACAATATAAAAAAGATATCACATCACATATATATGTGCAATGAGTCTCATGTAGATTAGTAAATCTCACTATTTGTACTGTACAATATATCAACATCAGAAAGTTCGGCTGTAAAGAGTAATAGATTCATAATCAAAAATAGGAAAAATTAAGGTATAATTCGAGTGTAACATTATGCAAAAAATGAGAATAATGATTAGCAACTGATAGTATGTATTGCTGATTAACATGATAATATAATGAATAACATTTCAATTTTAATAATATAAAACTTGGAGATAAAAATCTCAAGAAGTTATGTTGCTGATAACAATTATCCTTGTCTTTTATTCTACTGTAGGCGAATCTTTGCGGGGTAGCTAATGTAAGATGTTGTACAATTCCTACATAGACCTGGAAGCGGCTTTTGAGATCTGTGCTTTTGATTAGTCCTCGACCTTTTTCCGATGGGTGATGTGAGAAGGCTAAGTCGAATTGTCATACGTATATTGTACGCAATGTTGCAAAGAAAATTTCACAGTTAGTCCAAATTGATCGTGCTCTAGACGGCAATAAAAACGATATATTGTCAACAAAATTGAATGTATTATACACAAGTAATTATCAATTCACAGTTAAACAAAACGGACCGTGCTCTAGACGGCAAAAAAACGATATATTGTCAACACAAGTAATAATCAATTTACAAACATCTGAATCTTGATGAATACATGTAAATGATTGAAAATATATGATGGAATAAATAAAGTCACAGGTAAATATTTTCACCGATGATGGTGTAGAATAAAATCGTGTAAAAACAGTCTTGAAAAAAACATCACAAATAATTAATCCACTGTTTGCTATGGTTTTAACTTATTTAATTATAATAATCCAATGAACTATACAATTTGTGAATGTGATTGAGGAACATCTGATGTCCTGATGCATGAAAACATATCTGAATGCAAAGAAAAACTATCGAACCACATATACGCTATAATCCACCGCATGCTCCCTGCGTATTGCGCGCGGGTGTGTATATTTATTAAACAAAACCCTATTAATTACAATTAAAATTGCAGTCCAAGAAATCTGAATTAAAACTGCTTGAAACTAACAGAGATTGTTTCTAAAATCACAGTTAAGAGAAATATTGTGTAAAAACAGAGTTAGATTATTTGACCTTAAAGAGCACTATATTTGTCAAAATTGAACATCGTTGGGTTGTAACACGGAGCCGCGTGTTACACAACCATGAGAAAGTATTATCATAATCAAAATTAAAAAGATCTGCAGGATTGTAGATTTTTTCTAGTTCAGTACATAAAAATTTAAAAGACGTCTTAGATGGAGGCGTTTCTCTCAACTCCTTTGGCAATTGATTTTAAATTTTGTAAATTTTCGAAAAAGAGAATAACTTGCTCGCAACATTCCCCACCAAAGGAGGAGATATGGCCAAATGTCCAGATCTAGTTCCAAATTGATGACTCCTTTTTTTAGATTCATATAGGCACCAATCCACTGGTTCAAATGGAAAACTTTTATGCAATAGCACATCCTCCGAAACCATAAAGTTTGCAGTGATACAAACTGTAATCTAGTGGCATATATAGTGCAGTAGATATTGAATAATTCGTTTCAAAACTTTTCTTTGTACAGCTTCTATCTTATTGGACAAACCCTTTTTTAATGGATTTAAAGTAGCGACAGCATATTCTAGTATCGGTCTAATCCATATTATAAACATTTTAAATTTTATGTCCTCGATAAGATTTTTCTTTTTATTAGTGCCAATCTGTTTTTGCACTGCCCACTAACCTTTCAAAATATCTTTCAGCAGACGTTATACATTTAATATTTATGCCTAAATCCTTTATTTCTTGCATAAGTTTAATCTCAAAAACATCACAGCATCATGAAAATAAACATAAATAAATTCTGTTCTGTTACCTTTTTTTAAAGCTCTCGTCTTTTTACTGTTTATTCTCAGCCCTAATGTTATCAAATATCTACTTAAATCATACAAATCTAGTGTCACATTATTTTTGGAGAATTCGAAATTTTTTGGAGCAATTGAAAAGATTATTTTTAAATTATCAACGAATTTGCAAACTCGACCGTTAAGGATCATAGTTTCCAAATGTGGAAATACGATTTTAAACAAAATTGGCCCCAAACTTTATCCCTGTGGAATTCCACTTGTTACTCTTTTCGATTTTGATATCAAATCGTTTATTTGAATACTCATTGTTCGATTATATAAATAGTGTCTAAACCATCTAAAAATATTCGGATCAATATTCAATAAACTAATCGCATTCAAAATAGCATCAAAAGATATAGAATCAAAAGCTTTTGAGATATCTATAAATACAATTAATGAATCTAACTTATTCTCATCTAATGTAATTACATGTTTCCACATATAAAGCATATTAGTAGTTGTCGATCTATCTTTCGTAAAGCCATGTTGACATGAATCAAAATCAGCCGGCAACATATGTTCTAAATGATCTAGTACCAATCGTTCTATTATCTTAAAAAACGAAGGGATAATAAATATATCATCCAATTCACAGAGAAATTCATACTCAGTTTTATCCACAGGTAATATAAGCTTGAACTTTTCCTTATATTTACTGTAATCTGTGAGGATTTTGTATCCTAGTCTAGAATTACTCTTCATTTTGGCCAAAATAATTCGTTCTGATCCATTAGTAATATCATTACATACATCTCATCAATTTTCACACATTTACTATGATAAAGGAAAAACGGGCCTTTTAATTAATCGCATTTGTACACTAATTGATTATGTAAATAATTATGGATTTATCATTGCAGTTAAAAGAGCCGATATTTCGAGAAGTTAAGATATAATACGGGTGTAACATTATGCATAAATGAGAAACATGAATAGAAATCGTTTATTTGTTATGGTGACTAATATGGTGACATAATGCATAACATTTCCAATATAATAATACAGATATAATAGAAATAAAGACGTCAAGAAGGTATGTTGCTAATCCCAATCATCCTTGTCTTTTATTCAACCTAAAGAAAGTATTATCATAATCAAAATTGAAAAGATCAGTAGGATTCTTTAATTCAAGTTTCGAGCTTGAAGTAAACACCAATCCCATTATATTTAACCAGTCGTCGAACAACATAACAAAACTACCACCAGCAGCAAAGCACTGACGCGTTTCGACATTTTATGATCATCAGCAGAGTACGACGGCAAACTGACTATCGAGGATCAAAGCGCATTGAATATATATGGAAGTCAAATTTAGATATGCGGCTCTCACATCTAGCAGTTTCGCATAGATTGAACTTGACTGGAAATGTCGGCTGCACAATTTCTTTGCAGTCATGAACATTAACTGTTTGCAGCTTTCGCCACACATACATATATAGGCAATACAATTTAAAAATAATTGATTGCGCAGTTGGTGGTAACAAACTTGATTTAAAGAAATGATTTCCATATATTTTCATTGCGCTTTGATCACAGATAGTCAGTTTTCCGTCGCACTCTGATGATGAACTTGGAAGGTTGAAACGCGTCAGTGCGTTGCGGCTGGCGGTAGTTTTGTTATGTTGTTCGACAACTGGTTAAATACAATGAGATGGGAGTTTACTTCAAGTTCGCAAACTTGATTTAAAGAATTGTTACCACCGCACGCGCAATCAATATTTGCTAAATTATATTGCTTATATATGTACATGTGGCGAAAGCTGCAAACAGTTAATATTCGTGACTGCATAGAAATTGTCCAGCCGACATTTCCAGTCAAGTTTGATGTATGCGAGACTGCTAGAGGTGAGAGCCGCATATCTAAATTTTATTTCCATATATATTCAATGCGCTTTGATCCTCGATAGTCAGTTTGCCATCGTACTCTGATGATGATCATAAAATGTCGAAACGCGTCAGTGCGTTGCAGCTGGCGGTAGTTTTGTTATGTTGTTCAACATTCATTCATTCAAACTGGTTATATTTACTTCAGCTCATAACAGTTTAAAGAGCTATTTACCACCGCAATATTATTGATAGAATTATTAACTATCAGTGGGTTTGTAATTTTTTTAATTCCAATACAGAAAAAAATTAAAATACATCTAAGATGGAGGCGTTTCTCTACGCCCTATTGGCAATTGATTATAAATTTTGTAAATTTTTGTAAAAGAGCATAACTTCCTCACGACGGAGGAAATATCGCCAAATAACCAGATCTAAGTCCAACATCATGAATCCTTCTTATTGAATTCATATAAACACAAATCCACTGATTCAAGTGGCATACTTTTATGCCACAGCACATCCTCCGATACCATAAAGTTTGCAGTGGTACAAACTGTAATCTACTAGCGTATATAGTGAGAAACTGAGGGCTTATATATTTTACAACATTTCTTTGTAGAGCTTCTAGCTTATTTGGTAAATCCTATTCCCTTGGATTCCAAGTAACGGCAGCATATTCCAGTTTCAGCCTAATCCAAAATTTATATATTTGTAATTTTATATCGTTCGATTAAATATTTCAATATATTAGTACCCGTTTGTTAATAATAGCCTACTCATATAATATTAATAATAATAATAATAATAATATAGTGTATTATTAATAATAATTAAAAAAATAATACATTTATTTGGCAAAAAAGGCAACAGGCCCAACAATTGAAATGATGTGGTACAAATCAAAAGTAAGATATGTAGAGATGAATGAAATTTTGACTAGCAAAGTATTTAACCATAGGGAAAGGTAGAGTTGAGAAAGAGAAGCGCTTTTATCAACTTCGTGATAGTTTGATTTGATGAAAAAGAGATTTTATTTGACTAGGTAGGATCGACCAGTGTACAAATCGTGAAGGGTCCGAGAATCAATGCAAGATAAGCTGGTGTTGGACAGACGAATTTGAGTGTGTGTTCGAAGGTAGGGGCGGACCAACTGCAGAATTCGACCGACGGAGTTCTTTGTCGTGGATATTGAGTTTCTGTAAGATAGTATTGTCTAGAATAAGGCTGACTGGATTGAAGTTCGTGGAGAATCAGGATGTCAGTGCCGCGTGCAGGGTTCACTGGCTTCCGTTGAGCGAGATTACGACTGATGGAAGGTGAGGAGGAATCAGCGACCTATGTATACCGTCAGATGGTCCAATAGGCTTTTTGAGTTTCCGGTCGTTCGCTGAATCAAAAAGAAGAGATTTAGTAGAGCAAGTCGTGGGAAAGTATTCAATATTTGGTGCGGTAAAATAAAAATCAGAATAGAAATGGTATCAGGGAGTCAAGAATTAATTATTTAGAATCAGAGGCGAACAGTGGGAATTGGAGGTTAGCCAGAAGAGACTTCACACTCCGAAGTCGGTAACAAATAAATAGCCTGCGGATAAAAATAAGTGTTATTGGTTAAAAAAAGAAACAATTGTGCTTCCAATCAGATGTTTCGCATAGAAATTTTTAAAATCATTGTTAGCCGACTTTTTAAATTCGAGCTAGAATAAGAGCTTTACAATAGTGACTATGGAAAAGAGAACGATTTTGTTAAATATATTGGAAGTGTGGTTGGATTGGATTGAGGAGTTGCTAGAGCGTGACTTGGCTGAGTAAATTTAGATATTGATAGGCAAGTTTTGATCTTATGAACAAAAGAAATAACTCATAAGTGACGGGTAAACCATAGCGGTAGAAGGTTAGCCCGTAGTAGGCGTTCCCGATAGTTCTGGCTGTGAGAAATGATTCGCTTTTGAAATCTAGAGGAAATCTGTTCGATGGCGTACAAAGAGGCTAGAGTGAGAGGACAGTAAAATTTGCTAGCGTATAATATGAGGGGCAGGACGTAGACCTAGCACAATGTGAGCTGGAAAGTGGGGTTGTTAGTCTTGAAGCAGATCAAACGGGCCCACTTGAAGAGTTTGATAGTATTATGTTTAAGATGTAGGGAGAAATCTAGAGATATTTTAAAAAAAGATACCAAGGTGCTTGGCCGAGTCTATTTCTTCAATATCAAGGGGACAATTTGCACCAGGGAGAGAACAGAATGAGTCAGAGGAGAGTTTCATAAAACGAATCTTAGCGTAGTTTAGTTTGAGACCGATTTCGCTAATCTGCGAATGAAGCGAGGATAAAAACTGAGATATAAGAGGTAAGGAAGGATTGGATGCTGTAGCGTTACTGTATACTATGACCATGTCATCTGAATATTTAGACAGCATGAATAGATTGTCCTTAACCTGTACCTGCGCGAGTGTAAGATTGAAAAGAATAGGAACAAGTACGGAGCTCTGGGGAACTCAAGATCGGATAAGAGCTGGCCTCGAGTGACTATTTCCGACTTTTACAGTTACGCATCGGTTTCGGGGATACTAACTGATAAGATTGAGGACGTTGCCGAAAATACCATTGCTCAACAAGGCGGATTCAATTGCCGAAAACGACAATGAATCAAAAGCTTTGAATATATCTAGGAAGAGGAAAGTACATTCATGACTTTTGGAGATAGAGGAGTAACAGTGATTAATGACACTGACTAAGTTGGTGGAAGAGAAGCAACTATTTAGGAAGCCATGTTGATCGTCGAGGAGGTAGAAGACTTAATGAAAAGTAAGGTTACATTGTACAAGATCTTTGAAGATTTTAGTGCAAGAAGGGACGATAGTTATTGGGCGGAAATCTTTGAATTAGGAGACTGATGATGTGCCATTTTTTGGATAGGATAAATCGTCGAATTAAGCCTTTCTGGGGGAAAATAAGTAATTTCGAGGCATCGGTTGATAATATTAGCAAATAGGGAGAAGAGATTCTAACCAAGAAAGGCAATCATGCTGACAAAGAAACCGTACTGATCAAAGTGGTGTTTAGATTTGATGTCTTTGTTTGCTTGAACGACTGAGGCCTGTAAAATGTTGCACCAGCGTAGGTTCTCAGCGTCTCCGTTGTCGAGCATCTCAGCAGGCGGAGTGGGAATAGAGAAGGAGTCGAGGATATAGTTTAGATAATCGTCGGCAAAGCTGGAGTCGTCAGGTCGAGAGAAGTTTATATATAAGATTTTTGACTTCAGTAGCAATTGGTGTTTGATGACTGCGAACTTTTTCCAGCAGTGCGGATGCGTCTCTCAATGTTGAGCGCTTGTATGTTGATAACCTGCTTGCTGGGCTCATCGATACGCCGGAGTGCGAGTGCGTGAACAACTGATAATATGCCTAATCTAGATTTGCGTGAAAGGTTGTCGCATTCTTTAAACAAGATGTTCAACATGTTCGTCGCGTGTATGTGTTGAATAGAGGTGGCAGAATTAAAATGGGTGGATAAGATGTTATGGACATCGGAAAAGCATGAGAGGTTGTCTGAGAGAATAAGATCTCTCCAGTTAACGACGCCACAGAATTGGTTAAACTCAGTGCATCGTCTGAATGATTAGATGCCCTCTCTTGGGATAGAGGATAGAAGAGGGATAAGGAAGGATACCTGGCAGTGATCGAGATTATAGAAGATGTCCCGAGATTGGACATTGGTTACATCTTTGTTGGAGAGGACACAATCAAGTTGGTTGATTCCTCGGGTAGGGAAGTGCACAATTTGATTTAGTAGGCTGTCCGCAAAGAGCCGAAGCAACTGGTGATTTTCAGAAGTTAGATTTCGCCAGTTTTCCAGAGTGAGGTTAAGGCTGCCCACAAAGATGTTTCGAACGGAGTGATGAGAGAAAATATGTTCATAAGTTGAGCCCTACGAGTGTCGTCGATGATTTAGAGATTGGGGGTCTGTAGACAACGCAAACAGATACGCTTTGGTTAGGAATCAGTAGCTGAAACGAGAAAAATTCTAATCCTAGTGAGTTCGATGTAGACAAACGTTTGGGCATGTGAGAGGATTAGACATCGGTATCAAGATCATTCTCTCGACCGACAATTCTGTCTCTACGAAGGAAAGTGTAACCATTGATGAGGAAAAGGTTATCGTAGTGTATGGAAGAGAAAAGCCATGTTTCAACAAGAAAGCACGTGTAGCTCGTTAGAAGATAAAAATGAGCGCCGTTGTTTGATTTTTGGTGTAAACGATCCACATTTGATAAAAATTTCTGAAAGGAATCCGTGGGAAAGAGGATTAGATCGGAGAGAAGTTGGCGAGAGCTTTCCGCTGGCAGGCGGAGGAGGCCGTGGGCTGATGAGGGTGACTGACAGCTTGCTGATGCGAATGGAGTGGTCAGCGTCGATCTGGATCTCCTTAGTTCCACTTTTGTCAGGCGGGCGAGGTAATTTAAGGATTTTAAAGCATGAAGGAGGCGAGTTATCTGGGCTCGAAGGGACACTCTGGAGCGGCGTTGCGGAGGTGGGAAGGGACAAGATCTGATCAGGTGCAGAGACACAACTATTCTGGGTGGGGTCGGTGTAGTTGGCGGATGAGGAAATTGATGGAGCTGAATCGATTTCCCGCGTGGCCGCGAAGGACTTACGTTTTGTCAGATTCAGTACCTCTTCACCGGTCGTGATAGTGACTTGAATTTAGGATTTTGGGCTGGTAGTGGAGATAGGAGGTGGGGGTCCGTTATTTTGAGTCTTTACGCAGCAGGATCGGCCACAACGACGCGGTAAATCTTAGGTATGTGGAGAGGAATCGGTCATGGTTTATGAGATAGTGGCGAAGGGGAGCCCTTAAAATCGAGAGGAGGTCAGCATGATGGGTGCAAAAAAAGGGGCGGCACCGCCGTAAAATGATCGACGTTTCTTTCGGTTGCTCTAGCCAGGATAAGTGTGTCTAGATTCAAGAGAGGGTACGGTGTCTTTGGGAGAGGTCTGAGTTTGCTTTATTGTACTTTTTAGTAACATGTAATCACGTTTTTATTTTACTTTGCCAGTCGATACTAAAGGGGATTGAGATTTAAGTTGACTAAGCTCGTCATCGGACAGTCTCTTGTGGGAAGAAAGAACAAAAGCACGACCTTTGCCGGAAGAAACCTCTTTGAGGTAGTTGAAGTTGTCCCCCAATTGACTAATTAGATCCGAGACCAGATAATCTATGGGGAGTAGAAAATGCAAAGACAAGAGGAAATGGTTGCGTTTACTATGATTTCGCAAAGCAACCTCCCTCGCTACACTATTCAAAAATTCGTCAGCCTGACGTAACAGATGTGACTGCAAGGTGGAGATGGAGAGGTTACCATATAGAGCTCCGAGCAATCCAGTGACATCAGCCATTTGTTGCTGGAGGTCAGCGAGATTGGAAAGTAGCTTCTGGATTAAGAAAGGGGTGGTGGAGGTTATTGATAAAAGTTGGTTCATGATGGAGGAGTGTGGTAGAGAAACAGATATAGTATAGAATTCGACTGGAGAGGAAAAATGGATATTTATATATATGTACATAAAAACACAGAAAAATCCGATGAGATAAAAGTAAGTGCTTGGAATATGTAATTAAATTACAATTAAAGTATGTAAGTAAATTCCAAGTGTGCTTCAGAGGTGAGATCAGACAAGAAATTTGGAGAATCTAAAAGTAAAAACAAAATGAAACTCAGTCTCCGTTTAAACATAAATAATTATAGAAATCCACAAACACGCTCACTCCGGTTGTTGCGCTCCGCCAGACAAATATAAGCACTGCTAACTATTCTTTCGATATATCTCTCAGTAAAAGATATATATTGAATACTTATGCCTAAATCCTTAATTTATTGCTGAAGTTTGATCTCAAAAACATCATTAATCACTGCGTCGTAAAAATAAACAGAATTTAATCATGTTCTATCACCTATATCTTTTTAGAATAGAATAGAATATCTTTATTTGGATTCAAACCTCACATTTTCCATCAAATAGGTAATAATATAAGAAAATGTATAATATTTAAAAGATATCACATCACATAAATATGTCCAATTAATCTCATATAGATATTGTAAGAGGTTTCGTGGGGTAGCTATTTATTTAGCGATGCTATGCTATTCCTACATATGCCTGGTAGCTGATATGGCAGGCCGTTCTTATGATCTATCGCAGACACTTTTCCAATGGGTGATGTGAGAAGGCTAAGTCGAATCATCATACGTATATCGCAAAGAAAATTAGAATTCACAGTTAGTCCAAATTGACCGTGCTCTAGACGGCAAGAAAATAATATATTGTCAACACAAGTTACTATCTCGGTATAAAAGAAGTCACAATAAATAGATTCAGAATGTCTCAGCAGGATAGATATTTTCGTGTGAATGAAAAATTGCACAAAATATATAAATCCAGAATGCCTTGGCAGAGTAGTTAATTTTTATTTATAAAGATTTTAAATACCCAGAATATATAAATCCAGAATGTCTTAGCAGAGTGGTTGATAGTTTGGTGCAAAGTGATAAACACATAAACTATATAAACCCTGGCTTTGAGCGTTAAGTCACATAAATCCACTGCATGTTATCGGCGTATTGCGCGCGGGTGTGTATTATTATTAAACAAGACCCTATTAATTAAAAATAAATTTGCAGTTCAAGAAATCTCATTTAAAACTGCATGAAACTGACAGAGATTGTTTCTAAAACCACAGTTAAGAGAATGGTTGTCTAAAACCAGAATTCGTATATGTGACCCTGAGGAAAACCATATTTGTCGAAATTGAGCTTTGTTGGGTTGTTACGCGGAGCTGTGCGTTACACAAAAATGAAAATCAAGAGTAGTAAATGATTATTTTTAGTGTTGATTAATATAATGTTATAGTACATAACATTTCAATTTTATAGTACCGAATGTGGAAATAAAATTTCGAGAATGTATGTTGCTGATCACAATTAGACTTGTCTTTTATTCAACAACGAGAAACTATTATTATAGTCAAAATTAAAAAGATCAGTAGCATTGTAATTTTTTCAATTTCAGTATAAAATTTAAAATACATCTCTAAGCCCTCTTGGGAATTAATTGTAATATTTTAAAAGTTTTCGAAAAAGAAAATGACTTCCCCGCAACATTTCCCACCAAAGTAGGAGAGACCGCCAAATGTCCAGATCTTCATGAATCTTTCTTATTGGATTCAGATATGCACCAGTCCACTGGTTCAATTAGAAAATATTTATACAATAGCACATCCTCCGAAACCATAAAGTTTGCAGTGATACAAACTTTAATCTACTGGCGTACACAGTGCAGAAGACAGGACTAATATGTTTCACAACTTTTCTTTGTACAGCTTCTAGCTTATTTGAAATACCATTTTTCAATGGATTTCAAGTAGCGGCGGCATATTCCAGAATCGGTCTAGTCCAAATTATTTACATTTGTAATTTTACATCGTTCAAAAAGATATTTCTATTTATTAATTCCCAACAGTTCTAAGCATTGCTAACTATTCTTTCAATATGTTTCTCAGCAGAAGCTGTACATTGAATAGTTATGCTCAAATACTTAATTTCTTGCTGAAGTTTGATCAGGAAAATATCATTAATCACAGCATCATGAAAATGAACATATTAAAATACTGTTCTATTGCTTATTTTTAATGCTTTCGTCGTTTTACTATTTATTCTCAGCCCTAATATTCTCAAATATCTACTTAATTTATACAAATCTAGTGTTGCATTATTTTTAGAGAACTCGATATTTTTTTGGATCTATTAAAAAATATTTTAAAATCATCAGCAAATTTGCAAACTGGACCATTAAAGATCTTAATTTGCAAATGTGCAAATATGATTCTAAATAGAATTGGCCCCAAACTTGATACCTGTGGAATTCCACTTGCTACTTTTTGCGGTACTGATCTCAAGTCATTTACTTGAATACTCATTCTTCTATTATATAAATAGTATCTGAGTAATCTAAAAATATTCGGATTAATATTCAACGAATTAATCGCCTTCAAAATAGCATCAAAAGATATAGAATCAAAAGATTTTGAGATATCTATAAATACAATCACTGCATCTAACTGTTTCTCATTTAGTGTATTTACATACTTCCATATAGAAAGCATATTAGTAATTGTCGATCTATCTTTCCTATAGCCATATTGACTTGTATCAAAATTAACCGTAATCATACATTCTAAACGATCTAGTATCGGTCGCTTATTATCTTTAATAAGGGATAATAGAGATTAGTCTATAATCATTGGCGCACGTTGGCTTACTTACGGTTGGCAACGGTTTAGCTACTTATCGTGTTAGAATATCGATTGGTATTTTGCCATCCTTCAAAATTCTGTTTATAAAATTGCAGAACACATTCCTAAATGTTATGAGTAATTGAAGTAGGTTATGAATCGATATACCAAGGTTATTTTTGTTTTTTTAATTATATTTTTAACATTAATTTTATCAATACATCACTTTCGATAACAAGTCCTAGTTCCTGGTTACTCAAAAGATCAATTGGATCCATAATATTTCTTTCATTCGGTGGATTACATATCAAATTACCAAATATTTCATCCAATTCACAGAAGAAATTCATACCCAGTTTTATCCACTGGTAATATGAGCTTTAATTTCTCCTTATATTTACAGTAATCTTTTATGAATTTTTATCCTAGTCTAGGATTGCTTTTTAGTTTACCTAATATGATTCTTTGTGATATTTGACGGATTACCAGCAGTGTTGAATTAATTACATTATCAATCAAATCTAACCTCATTTAAAAAATACTATTGGTAAGACTACATTCCATTATGTTATCTCGTTTAATTCTTCGTTTACATTGTTTTCTATCGATTCGTTTCGGTATGATATTCGAAAATGTAGATGTATTAAATGAATTAGATAACTGCTTTGAAGCAGAAGAAACAAATTCATCATCGTTCATAAGGTAAAAGATTTCAATAAAAAATACGCTTAACTCTCTGAAATGATTCCAGTTAATTCTGGAACATTACATGTGTGCATTATCAAAATTAATTTTCTGTCTTTTGTCAATCAAGTTTTTCCATTGCAAAATAATCTTTTTGTGATCCAATTCTTTAAAGTAGTTTACAACGTCATTACTGTGCCAGTTAACTGATTCCATTTCTATTTATTCATGATCTAAGCATTCTGAACTTCTAGTTGATTCCTTTATAATTTGCTTTTGAACATGATTAGAGAAAAGATTGGTTATTTCAGTCATACATCTGATTAAAATCGCCTACCACCAAATTATAATCATAGCAGTCTAAAATAGGTTGGACAGAATTGGTAAAAATTACATACTAATTTAAACTAGCATACGGCGGTCTTTTAACCGCTGTTAAAATCAAATTATCGATTAGTATAGATATAAAATCAATGACAGTACTATGTTCACTAGTATGTAACGTTCTCGCATTTAAAATAGATTTACCATAAATAAGTACCCTTCACATCATTGATTCAACGATCTGTCTTTAGACCTGTAGAAATGACCTGTAAAACAGTCGTCATCATCATCGTCGTCATACTGCTCAGCCTTACAAATGCCAAAATAGACAAACGTTTCACTGTCATATAACCATAAGACGCAAACATTGTAATTCGTATTGTTTATGGTTAAATGTGGACTGTAAAAGAATAGTAGATCGCTCATTCCTTTTGAGGATGGTTTGTGTTCGTAATTTTCCTTCTCCTAGATAGCATGTTAATCAAGGCTGATGAGCACTAGATGCCAGTGGCAAATGTTTCCCTTAGCAGATGAAATTCACCCTTCGCATCTGGCACGCTTGCTCTCATTCCGTCAAACACATTTAATAATAAAATTTACTGCGCAGTTAGATCAAACTCGAGGCTTCACATGAAACGGGATGGTGGCTGTGTCTCTTTAGACCCAGCAAGGTTCATGCTATCATTCCCAGGTTGACGAACAGTTAATTTAATTATCGTTTGTCGTGTAAAATCTCCATCTAGGAAAACATTCGGTGTGTAGCGTTCCTTAAAATGTACACAGTAAATTACTTGATTAATTAAGTATATATATTTGTGATTAACATGGAGGCTAATTTTAAGTTTGAGGACACTGATAAAATGGTACAGGGAGTCGCAGGTATGAGCCTGATATATATGG